>CAUYPO010133165.1:0-31860 GCA_963574435.1 Cheirogaleus major
GCCTGGCTCAACGAGCACCGCAAGAACCCCTACCCCACCAAGGGCGAGAAGATCATGCTGGCCATCATCACCAAGATGACCCTCACGCAGGTGTCCACCTGGTTCGCCAATGCGCGCCGGCGCCTCAAGAAGGAGAACAAGATGACGTGGGCCCCGAGGAACAAAAGCGAGGATGAGGACGAGGACGAGGGCGACGCGGCGAGGAGCAAGGATGAGAGCCCAGACAAGGCGCAGGAGGGCACCGAGACCTCTGCGGAGGACGAAGGTGAGCGGGCCGCGCGCCGCCGGAGCAGGGTCTCAGGGAGCTTCCCTCGCAGGCGGGGGCGCAGAACCAGGGTCCCAGACACTGCCCCGCGACATCCAGGTCCGAGCCGGAGCCCCAGCCGCCCTCTGTCACTCTGGTCTGCGGGCTTTGGCCGAGTGAGTCCTTGAGCGCTTCCCGGGGAGGTCGGGCTCTCCCAGACATGGCAGGGGTTGGGGCAAGGTGAGGGATCGCGTGGGGAGGGCGAGTGCCCCAGGACGTGGGGTGGAGGGTGTTTTAGGGCCCGCACTGTCCCTGCGTGCCACCGACCATGCCCCCGCCCCTCAGGGATCAGCCTGCATGTCGACTCGCTCACGGATCACTCGTGCTCGGCCGAGTCGGACGGGGAGAAGCTACCGTGCCATACCGGGGACGCCCTGTGCGAATCGGGCTCAGAGTGCAAGGACAAGTACGACGACCTGGAGGACGACGAGGACGAAGAGGAAGAGGGCGAGCGGGGCCTGGCGCCGGCCAAGCCCGTGACCTCCTCGCCGCTCACCGGTGTGGAGGCGCCGCTGCTGAGCCCCCCGCCGGAGCCCACAGCCCGCGGGGGCAGCGGCGGCAAGACGCCCCTGAGCAGCCGGACGTCGCCAGGCGCGCCGCCGCCCGCCAGCAAGCCCAAGCTGTGGTCGCTGGCCGAGATCGCCACGTCGGACCTGAAGCAGCCGAGCTTGGGCCCGGGATGTGCGCCCCCGGGGCTGCCCGCGGCCGCCGCGCCCGCCTCATCCGGGGCCCCGCCGGGCGGCTCGCCCTACTCTGCCTCGCCGCTGCTCGGCCGTCACCTCTACTACACGTCGCCCTTCTATGGCAACTACACAAACTACGGGAACTTGAACGCGGCGCTGCAGGGCCAGGGGCTCCTACGGTACAACTCGGCGGCCGCGGCGCCTAGCGAGGCGCTGCACGCGGCGCCCAAGGCGGCCAGCGACGCGGGCAAGGCGGGCGCGCATCCGCTGGAGCCCCACTACCGGCCTCCGGGCGGCGGCTACGAGCCCAAGAAAGGTAGGCTGCCCATGGTCTCAGGGTCCCCGGGGAGGGAGAGCAGGCCGTGGGCTTGGCCAGGTAGAGCTCTTGGGACACCGGGAAGGGCCGGGAACCCGAGCCATTTGAATGAGTGAGCCGCAGTTAGCGACAGGGACCGAGGGGCGGCGGGGCTTGAGAAGAAGGCCAGAGGGCTGGGGCTCTTAGGCTCAGCCCGGTATTATTTACGTTTTATTCACTTACTATTAGTTTTACTGCTGTTATTATCGTGGCTTTAAAAACAGTTCTAGGAGGCACAAATGGCCACAGAGTGCAGGTGACAGCCCGTGTCCCTGCTGGGGGGGGGGTGCGCGCGCGAGGGTCTGCTCCAGTGCCTCATGCTGGTTACGGGGAGTCTCAGCTGGAGCCTCCTCTCTGCCTTTGGCTGGAAGGAAGCAAAACGTTCCCAGTTACTCTTGGAGGCATTATGTCTTCAAACAAGAAATAAGAACCCTTCCCTTTCTCCATGCCTTTCTGGGTTCCCTCTGCTGCTGAGCATTCAGGCTACCTGCTAGAGGCATCAAGTGGGGGAAGGAAGTGAGAATTAGGGAACACAACCAAACGCATCTCAGATAGTGGTGCTGGAGACAGTCAGTTCTGGAACCGTCTGCTGTTTGCATGGGTGCCTGGGATGGTGGGTGCATGTCTGCTCTGCCAGAGTCGGGCTGTGGGGTGGGGTTCTCACTAACTGCCCCTCCCCTGACAGATGCCAGTGAGGGCTGCACCGTGGTTGGCGGGGGCGTCCAGCCCTACCTATAGAAGGGCCAGCGCAGCGTGCAAGTAAGTGGGCACCCTGGTGCTTCCCACACCCCGGGGAGCCTCCAGGCACCAACTGCACTGTACACTGGCTTAATGTGTTTTTCTTGCTTCTTGTCATGAGGTTGGAAGACAGAGCATTTCAATCTCCTTTGGCCTTTTTTCTCTTAAAGGGGGAGAGTGTGTGTTCTGTTTTGTAGATTCCCTATTTCTGGCTCAAGTTCTGTTTTTAAGAGTCATTCCTTAAACTGGAGTATATATTGCAACACTGTTGTTCTTTTTCCCTTTGAAAAAATAGATTATTAAAATCTGGGCATTTGAATGCGATTTGGAGCCAGTGTTACTATGCCAGACACATGCTAGGCACCCGCTTTGATGGGCTAGCGCCACGGGGACTTGAAGTCTCAGAAACCTTCCTAGATGATGTTTACAGGCTAAGACTGAAGAGACAGCAGGGGTGCTAGTCTTTTATCAGCCCTGCCTACCCGAATGTCCACATGGACCAGACAGGACTCTGAAGTTCTCCTGGCTCACAGCAGTTTCTCAAAAAATATGTTGCTTTACAACTAGACAAAATTACTAATCACAGATCTTGAAGATGGGAGAGGTGGAACCATTTCTGATCAACTCATTTCCTAATGTGATGGTGTCAGTGTGGAACTGAAGGATTTGGGATGATTTGGTTTTTTCCTTGGTCCACAGGTAGGTGTCACAATTGCTTTGGAAAAAAAAAAAAAGTCAGCAGGCCATTCTCCCTTCCCAAGCTCATAAACACACAGACACAAACACCAGATCTCTAAATCCGGACCACATCTTGTGCCACTGTAAACGAGAAGGATCCACCCAGCACTATCCATCCACAGACGCTAGCGATCGGAACAGACTATTGTTGGACATACGTGAATTTGTCTGCATAGTATAGCTTCCCCAATGTATGTGTGACTCTTGGAAACAATCTGTTTTTCTCAGGATATCTTGAATTGATCACTTCATTGCCACGGTATATATTCTATAGGTGTGATAGGATTTACTGTAAAGTTTATTTGTAAAAGATGTACACAGTAGAAAAAAAAATGTGATTGAAGAACTTGAGTACTTCAGAAGTGGAAACAAATTTGATATTTATTTTTATAATGATATAAAGCTTCTAGTAATTTATGCAAGTTGTATTGCAATGGAATCTAAACTTTTTGTAAATAAATTCTGCCTGGTTTTTATTTGAACATTGCTGGTTATACAATCTTTGTTGGTTGTTTAACATGGATTCTTTACTAATTTATATCTTAAATTGTAAATAAAAACAGACTAGTCTACAATAATTTGGTGTTTGGGGCTCATTTTTCCTAGAAGAGAGAGTTGGGTTTGGAGCCCCAGGGGATGGTGACCTCCAGGTGATCTGACCTCCCCTCCTCAGTGAAAAGCTGTGTGAAATAAACTCTCCTTTCTTATGCTTATTAAAAAGAAAGGCAGAGAAAGAGAAATGCGCAGTGGGGAGATACATGTGGTTCTAGATTATTTATATACAAATGTATTGCAAGAAAATTAAGATTTTTTTGTGCTCTGAATATGCAAATTACTTGTTAGTGTAAATTTTTAAAACTAAGAAAAATATAATAAAATGATCTGACACCCCTATGCATTTTATATTTATTTCTTATGCTGGTTTATTGAACCTCCTCAGTAAGCTAAACTAAAGAATATAATATTGATAATGGAGAGTTACATCCCCCACAATAAAGTACTGATGGAAATAATTGTTTTTTTAAAGCTGAATTATCCAAACTGGCATTATTCACATTCATCCAATGATTTCTTAACTCTCCTTTTCACATAACTCACATTTAAGGCAAGGTGAAGTCTGGGGGGAGGGATTTAGTTTCCTTTCAGAGGCTGTTACCCTTACCCTGGGGGAAAAGAAAGGTTTAAACAACCTGAGACTATGGCCTCTTTATTGTGTAACTCACTTTCTAATTACAGGACACGTCTAAAATTTGTAGTCACATAACATATTCCCTTTGATTAGTATCATAAAAGCAGCAAACCTGTCACTTTAATTTTCAGCAAAATTATATGGATATCCATATAATATAATTTCAGAAAAGAAATGAACAATCATTTATTTCCTTTCCAAAGATAAATTGAGTGAATATAACTTACGGTTATAAAACAAGAATAATAGCTTCTTAGATTGCCCTTTAATCAATCATACACTTATTTTTCAAGAGGTTCATCTATTTTATTCCATGATTAATAATGTTGCAGCATGAGAGCATTATTGGATCCCAGTGGGGGAGGTCTCCGATGCTTTTAGCTGCTTTGGAATGGTCAGTTGGGGTTCATTATGGGCTGATATTGAACAATTTATAAAATCTTGTCTAAACATCTGCCAGCTCCGATAGGCCGATGTGTCTGAGGATGGGAAATTGCTGGACCAGTTGATATTGACAAACGGATCTCTCTCCAGTGGCTTTTTGTGCCATAGAAATTAGTGGCCTCTTGCTGGGGTCTTGTTAGAAAGGGTATTTGAAAGTAATCTTAGATACTTGGGGCAAAGCCAGGGGACTGTTAGCTGGACACAGAACCATGCTGGTGGGGAGGAGCAATTGTGGTTTGAGTAGAGAACTGGAGCGGACCTCGGTTTTGGTTTTCTATTACTTCTCATGCATTTTGTTGGTTTTAAATACTTAAGCGTTTGGAGGTCAGACATAAAGTCAATCTCTGGGGTGGAGAGCTATTTTTCTCTCTTCCCTGCCTCCTCTAGTAATACATATGGAAATGTTCGGAGCTGAGCTGTCTGCTGGGGAGAGGGAGGAGTGTTCACATGGGAAGCCCTGCCACTCTGTGGCAGTGTGTCTGGAAGCAAAGAAATTCAAGGTCTGGAGAGGCGGGAGTGAGCTTCCAGTATGTGTGCTTGTTTTGGTTTTAGACATAAAACCTTCATAGAATTTCCATAAAGATACTGATTTTCCCCTTCCAGGAAGCATTTTATATTGCAATATCATGGTCCTAAGTACTTTGCTTTTATTAACATTAACCACATTTCCTAAATCAGCAGGGAATAAAATGCCCATGGCAGCAATATATCTCTGTTATATGTAACATTCTAAGGAGAGTATTTTGAAGACTTCAGTGAGAAGTCTGAAAGTTAACGATATTTAACCAAATAAACACTGAAAGACCATGCACACTAATGAAGATACATTTACAGCAATACATCTCTTAGGGAGGAGTGGAGCATGCGGGTGGAAACCCAAGCACAAATTGATCTCTGTGCATATGTTCAGACATTGAAGCTGGGTGAAAGCTGCCTCCCTTTGGGACAGGGAAGATTGTTTTACCTGCACATGGGATCTCTCTTCCCTTCCCCTGCACACACCCCACTCAGACCCTGTTCTCTGGGACGACCTGCACATTTCAATTGGTGAAAACTCAAAGCGGCTCAGGAGATTAGTCCAGGCTAAAGGAGCTTCTTTGATGTGTATATGCCCAGCAAATTATCAAAGATTTCCATAACTTACCCACCCGTCTCCTGATCTGAATTTCTTTCTGGAGAACTTGATTTTTAAATATACGCTAAGAACATAAAACCTGCAGGTGTTTAGAGGGATCTTTTTAAAGAATTGCAGAGTGATTTATGAGCTCCTCTCCATGCAGGTCACCGGGAAAGATGAATGAGGAAGAGAAATAAGGAGGGGAGGAAGACAGTCCTCCTTGGGGAGGGAGGCAGCTAATGGGGTCTGACTTTCATTTTTGTTTTAAAAATGTGTTAATCTAAAATTTCGTAGCGGGCCAAGTTAGAATCCTCCTTTGCAGTATCCACGAGGTCGGGGACGCGTCGGCCGGCGCACTGCGCGCGGGGGCTCTGGGGCTCTCGCCCCGACTTCGCGCGGAGCAGGCCCGGACGCTCCCGGCTCCTCCGTCGGCGCCCGCGTGGTCAGCGGCGACAGCCCCCTGCCCTCTGCAGCCCGGGGTTGCATTAGAGCTGATTTATCGGAATTCGCGCTTTAATCTCAGGTGGGCCCCGGGGGCCGGGCGCTGCCGAGAGCACCGGGGGGGGCGGGGGGGGGCTTGCCCTGCGGCCGGCGCGGGCGCTGCCTCCCGCGCCCGTCAAATGTCAACATTTGTTCCCAATAAAAGAGTTATTGTTTCTGCAAAGCTGCCCAGCAACTGCCTTTGAAACTTGGAAAGAACTTCATCCACCTTTGTCTGCGGCGAGGCGGGAGGGGCGGGGAGCGAGGGAGAGGCAGGGGGCTGGGGGCGGCCGGCCGGGCTCAGCAGCCTGGAGTCCCGGGGTGCAACTCGCCCGCCCCCCTCGCGCCGCCGCGCGGTTCTGGAGGTGGGGGAGTGGCGGGGCGAGGGGCGTCTCCACGAGGCTCTTCTCAACGCTAGTGTTTGTCAGATATCTGCAGGGTCCGGGAAGTGCGAACTACTGAGCAAAAACAACGTGGAGATGAAGTAGCCGCCCTCCGAAGCTGCAGAGCGTTTTCGGATCATTTACAATTACATTTAAATATTCATTGAAGAGGCTAAAAGTAAAGTGGATTCTTTGTTTTTTAACGATACGGATAAATGTACACTAAACTACCACTGTTAGAACCCAATTAAATAGACATCAATTTGAAAAAAAAAAATAATTCCAAACCAATTTGTGGTCCTATCAGAGGTAAGCATTTTCGAATTTAAATAACACTCTGAATTATTAGAAAGTTTTCTCTAAGTCACAGTATACAATAATTGTCACTATATAATTTTCTTTAGTGCATTGAAAATACCAAGGAAAACATTCATTTAAACTACAATTTAAAAATATAAGTAAATCTATTAAATATGTGTTTTTAAACTGCTTTTACAAAAACAGCATTTTAAATATTTTAAAAATGTGTTCACCCAAGGGGCTATCTTGGGAACAATACACAACCCTCTGTGATATGTGGATATTATGATTAACATCATTTGAATTTCTACAAATCGCAAGGGGGACATGTCCCTTTGATGTATTTTCAAACCTTTATGCAAGTGACAAATCCCTACAGATATTTTAAAGGCTAATTATAAGGAGAAGTAATCTATGACAATATAATTTTCCAGTTGCTGAAAATTACTTTCTATTGGCTGTAATGAAAGCACTCACTAGCCGCCCCCCCACCCTTGCTGGGCTAGAAGACCATGAAGCTGGAATTTGACAATAAGCACTTGGCCCTCAGCCACTGATGGGCAGAAGAGAAACCACTTCTTACCCCAGTTTCAGGGTGCAGTCACCCCACTCGTATGTTTCATTCTATCCCTTCACCTACACCCTCTGCAAACAGAGGAATATGGTCTCAGCTGCCACCTCTGCCCTCCCCACCCTCCTAGCTGAGAATAGGCTTGTGTTACCAGGGTGAGGGCAGAGTGTTCTCCCTCTTTCTAAGAAAGATAAAAATTGAAGACATTATTTAGGAGGTAATACAATAAAAAAAAGGAATGGGTTATGAAAGATCTGTTCTTTTGCAATGCCAGGTAAAAGGAAAGAGGAAGAATGTTTTTTGTTTGTTTAAATCTGGCCCCAAGGTAATGAATAAACATCTTTTTAAAAGGTGTTCCAATGTTACTTTGTTCTATATGGAGCTGAAAGCAAATTAAATCTAATATTCGTATGGAATTGACAGCCAGGTTTGGGGCTGCCTCCAATGCACAGCCGATCTTCCCAGAGAATACCCAGAGGGAAGAAACAAAACAACGCTACATGAGCACTCCCATTTTTGTGGAGAGATAAATTGACAATTTATTGTGTGTAACTCCTGATCAATTATTAATCGTTAGTGTCAACAACAGGGTTATAATTACCTTCGGTTATTTTGAGGAATATTTGTTTTTTCATTTCTCTGATCTGGTAATTAGTTAATGCTCTCGAGTAATAAATTCAAAGAAGAGTGGATCAGACTCAACCTTCCCCTCCCCTCCGTTTTGGTGACCTTTAAGTGAAAACACTCACATTCACCTGCTGGGTTCTCAGAAATACCCTCCTTGTCTCCGTTCTACCAGTGGGCACCTTTTTCTCTGCCATAAATAATGATTCCAGAGGAAAAGGGGGGAAATGACAAACAAATAGAGCGCAGCTGGAATTAATAAGGCTGATCCAAGTTAGTGGGGCTGCGCCTGCTCGCAGCAGCGCAGGGCTGAGGCCCGTAAAGGTGCCAGCAGCTCTTGCCTCTCCCCTCCAAGGCGAGAGAAAGGGCAAATCTAAGGGCTGAACCCCGACATCCTCTTACCGCGCATTCGCCCAGCGCGGGTGCGAGTCCCGCGTGCACCCTGCTCCCGCACCCACCTGCAGTCAGGTGAGGCGCGGTGTGTGTGGGGGGGTGCTCTTGGACTCTGAAAGGTTAGGAGGTGAGTTACCAAGTTAGGTGGGGATAACTAGGCGGCCCAGGGAGTTTGGGGCGGCAGATCCCACAGGGAGCTTGGAGGGGAGAGGCCGCTCAGCCCTAGAGAACCGCGCCACCGCGCATGGGAGCAGGACGTTGCTGTTCCCACGGTCGCCCTCCACCTTCCGAGCGCCAGCGGCCCTGGGCCTAGGGTGCAGGCGCTGGAGGCGCTGGGCAGGCTGTCCTGGTGTCCCGCCCGCGTATTTCCCGGGGTTTGGCGTCGTTTCCCCCAGCCCGAGGCCTTTCTCACAGGCGTCTGCTCCCCAGGAGCACTGGGGGGGGGGCAGAATCTCCTTAAGGTCCTTAAGCTCCCACCCCGGGTCCGTGCCAAGCACAGGTGTTTTGCCCTACAACTGTCATCATTGTCTTCGGGGAACTGTATTCTTCCACGCGCTCCGCCCCCCCCCCCCATGGTCCTAGTGTGTATGGGAGGGGGGTCCTTCAGCTGACAAAGACCCATTTCTGTCCCGCTGTCCACCGGCACAGCGCTGCTTCCCCCCGTGCGCTTAACTGGTCACATGGAGGCCTTGAAAGGCAAGGACCAGGCCCGGGGGGGAGAACCGAGCAGTAGCAGGTCCAAGCAGCCTGGACACCGGGTAAGCGGCGGCCGCCCTGCTCCTGTGGCGGCGAGGCCCCAGCCCGAGCCCCGGCCCAGGCGCACCTGCAGGGGAGGCGGGGGCGGGGGCGGGAGGCGGGAGAGAGACCCCGGATCGCCAGTGAGCGGGATGCGCCCCACGCCACGACTGCAGATGCTCTCCACGCCGCTTTTGGGCCCCGGTGCGCTGGAGTGGAGTCGAGATCCAACCCTTCCAAGCCTCAGAGGAGGCCACAGCCAGGCTCCAGGGGACCTGTGGCCACGCACAAGCCTATGGACCGGCGAGGACCGGCCAGCTCTCTAGGGAGGCCCGGCTCCTGACTCGCCCCACTCCGTAGCCCCATCATGGCCCTGCTCCGGGCTCCCTCCCCCACGTCCCCTCCCAAGCCCCACTCAGGGTTCCTCCCATCTGTATCCCACTCTGCAGACTCCTCACACAGGCCCTGCTCGGCTCCCGCCCCGCCTGCCTCTCTCTCCGCTCCCCCTGCAGGCGGGACTGGGCCTACCCCTCACGCCCCCCGTGGCTGGCGCGGGGTGCCGCGTCCCCCGTCCCCTGCCCCCAGCCCGGGCGGGCAGGCTGGCACTCGTGGGGACGCGGGCCAGGCCCCCGGGGTTGGGCGGGGTCAGCTGGGAACAAAGCGCCCCGGGAGCGCCGGGCAAACCGAAAGCGCTCGTGGAGCTCAGGGCCGGGGGTCGGGCGGAGTAGCGGTGGAGTGCTCCTCCTCGGCCCGCCGCCGGTCCCGGGAAGGAGTCGGACCGGTCTCGGCAGCCGGCAGCCGCCGGGTCTCGGAGCTCCGAGCGGGGGCAGGCCTGCCTTTCTCCCCTGTCTCGTTTTTCTCTTTTTCGGAGTCTTTCCTGCAGGCGCGGCGCGTTTCTGCCCGCTCCGCAGCAGAACGCGACGTTCCCGGGGAAGCTGCCGAGGACGTTGCAGCCGGCTCCGCGTTCGACCCGCGCCCGGATACGGGGCTCGCTGGGCCCAGCGCGGGCGGGTGGTACCCAGGGCCGGGGGCCCCACGGCGAGCCCGGCGCGCAGGGCGACACCTCCGCAGACGAACCCTGGACCAGCGGGGGGAGGCCCCGGGAGGGGTATGGAGAGGGCTGCAAGCGGCTTGCTGGCGGAGGTGCTTTTCTCTTTGGGGGAATTTTCTCCATGCGGTCAGGGATTTCCAGGCCTGACAAAGCAAGTTGGGTCACCTTGAAACATGCAGCTCCCACCTCCCTCCCCCAGCTCCTCCATAAGAACCCAGCCGGAAGGCTGCCTGGAGGTGGTGCGGGCCCAAGTGGACACAGGGGAGTTGGCGATAGGATGGCGGAGCCAGCAAGCATCCAGGTCCCCTGGATCCCACCCTGCAACAGCCCCACGCGGCAGGCTGGAGAGTCGAAGTGGGTCCCGAGCCCCAGCCTTACCCCTGCCCTATCCAGGGCCCCAGTGGCCAGACCAGCTGGTGGCCTTCCTCCTCCAGTGGACACTGGTGGCCTTGGATAGGGGACTCTCCGAGGGGAGCCTTATAGCACAGGCAGGGGGAGAGGGTTCCACTGAGGCACAGGACTTGCAGGGGGCCCCTGTGGTGGAGGGAGGCCCTAGGGCTAGGGGTGCCACCTGGGGAGGAGTGTGATTTGTTGCCTTTCAGGGTCAGGGCATTGCTGGGATCTGGGGAAGCGGGGCCCTGGCCTCAGCCCCATCCCTGCCAATGGACACCCCAGTAACTCAGCCCTGCAGATCCACACAGCCTGAGCAGGGAGAGGGTGGACGGGTGTCCTGGGACCAGCCTGCAGAGCCACTGAGGCCAGGGGGCCAGAGACGTGGGGCCTGGAGGACAACAGGGTGGGCCCAGGGTGGGGTGGGTGGGCAGCAGGGGCTCCGTCAGGGCCCAGCTGTGACGTTAGTTTATTTAAATAGGAAGCCATGGCCCCTTCTTCCAGGGCTATTCTCTCTGGCTCTCAAGCAGTGGAAAAACAATTTGTTTTATAATGATTATGTAGCACTCAAGTCCTCAAATAAAAGTGTCCTTCTCTTCGTGGTAATGGGCCCAGACGTAAACACCAGGCCCACTTCCTCCAGGAGGGCCTGGGGGTGGGGAGAGAGTGAGGAGGTTGAGCCCAAGCACCAGGGGACACAGAGTTTGTTTAAAATTTCTGTGCGACTGGATGGTTTTATAAAGCAAGGGGCTGAGTTAAGCCTGCGCTTTGAGAGAAAATAAATAGACCTTGCCGGGAGAGAGACCCCGAAATGAGTTACATTTTAAACAACTTTCTACTGACTTCATGATCTTTAAGTAGAAGCAGACACTGGATTCAGGAGCACACCCTGTGCTCTCTGCCCCTCCGGGCATGGAGAGGCCTCCCTGCAGGTAGGCTGTGGGTCTCAGGTGGCCTGGCCACAGGGAACCCCAGGCCAGGTGCACCCTTAGTCTGGCTGCTACTTTGAGGTCAGGAAAAGCTGCGGTTGGAACACCTCTCACGTGGGTAAAGACCAGTGGTACACTGTTCCCGTGTCAGGAAGCCTAGGAAAGCGGTTTGCCTGGGACCAGGCCACTGCCTGCAAGAACTGGCAGCTGCAGGCAGAACGCTGGGGGCTACCACGGTTGGCCCCGAGATGGAGGGGATGGGATGGCAGCCTCCTCGGCCTGGTCCACACCCCTGTCTACAGAACAGGCAGCAATACCCTCTGGAGGCTGGTACTGCTGGGGAGGGGAGGGGTAACATTCAGGACCTCCTAGTGTGGCTATCCGGGTGGCCTGAGAGTGATCTGCACCTCCAGTGTGCCCTAGGCTCCAGCAGGGAGCTCCCACCCTTTCATGCTCTCCTGAGTCAGGGCAGCCAGCAGGTACAGACACATGGGCAGGGTGTCACCTGTCTCTCCCCTCTCCTTTCTGGCCCTGCGGAGTCTCTGAACACAGAGCTCTCTCTCTTCTCAGCCAACCTGCACCTGCTGCTGGCTCCACCCGGAGCAGTCTCCTGCCTCGGCTGGAGATCGGCTGGTGAATAATGCAGGTCGTTTCCATGCTCGCTTCTCGGTTTCTCCTCACGGGGGTCTCACAGTGACCAGGACCTGCCCCTGAAGCTCATGTGCCATGTCAGGCTTCAGGGCCCCAGAGGCATGAGCAGCCATGGGGTTGGCCTGGCCCTGGCGTCACTGCGGCCTGCCCGGGGCCTACAGACCCCCTGCCACCCGGCATGTCTACTCCCGGGGACGGCCGTGGTGGGGGCCAGGACAGGAGGACAAATGGGGCCCCCATACCGTGCATCTGAGCACTGACCACTCGTACATTAGGTTCATAAGCTGCTTACTGCAGCATCCTCTATCCTCCTGCCTTGGAGGACACACTTTCAAAGAGAACATAACAAAACACCTGCACAGCATGGTTTGCATGGAAGTCATCCACGTATCAAAGAGGATGGGGCTGAATGGTTACTCCGCATGTCTGGTGTTCTCTTCTGGGGTGGTGATATTTGGATTTGTAATAAAATAAAGATAGCTTAATTCATAAATTATATATTTATTCTATCAATTTTTTTTTTTGCTTTTTTTCAGCAGAATCAGTCCTTATCCTGTAGTAATCAAGATTTTCACATAATTTGTGTTTTGACAATAGTGACCCCCCAAATTAAAAAGTGATCATATTCAAAGTGCACATTTAAATATATTTGCATCAAAAACTGTACAGCAAACCAAATACAAGAAATAAAAGGAATGACATTATGGCTTTTCAAAAAATATTCAAACTTATCTATTGAAATCTAAATGCAAAAATGCACATAACTTATAAATATCAAAAATTTAAATAAACACTTGAAAAATAAAGCTGAAATGTTTTGATTTTTAAAATTTAATCACCCCTGAGATGGAAGAGGGGGTGGATGGTGGAAAGCGGGTACATTTGGAGGAGCTGGGACTGAACTCGACCTGAGCCTGGCCAAGGCCCAGCAGAGGGCAGGGCTGTGAGCCACCTGCCTGGCCACAGCGACACAGGGGAACCTGTGAGTGTGGCTAGGTGGGTTCCAGGGCCCATCCAGGTGGCAGGAGGTGGCAGCACAGGGGTGCGCTGAGAGGGGAGAGGGCCGGTGGAAAAGGGAATGAAGGGGGGTCGGCAGTTCCGGTTTCCACCCCTCTCTGCCCAGGAGAGTCACAGCCGGACTGGGAATCACATTGTGCTATAGACACGGAGCGCAGAGGTAAAATCTCCATTTCCAGGCGCCACGACTGCTCAAGAGCATCCTATCGCCAGTGCACCGGGGACATGGGGATGCAAAGGGCTTCCTGGCCCTCAGCCAGCTCTGTTTCCTTCTATCTTTACACCCAGGACACGGGATTCTGCTCACGGCATGTAGAAAATACAGTAGTTTAGCACATGGGCATATTGTCCACTTGATTTTTTAAGAATAGACTGTATTTTTCGGATCAGTTTTATGTTTACACAAACCAGCATAGCCAGTAGAGAGTGTCCCCAGGTGTCCTCGCCGTCTCCCCACGGGTAGCCTCTTGCATTCCTGCAGGCACTTGTGACAATGGAGGAACCAGGGTTGTACAGTGTCACAACTGAAGCCCGTGGCTTATATGAGGGTTCACTCCTTGTGCTGTGCATTCTATGGGTTTTGAGTAAATGCACCACAAAAATAGATCCCTTCCTGACTTCAGAGGCAAGTCTTAGGTATCTGAGAGAAATAATAAATACGATAAAAATATAATGCAATAAAAGATGCATGGTATATAAATATTCAGATGTGAGCGTATAGACATATATAACAGAGTTGCTGAATGCAGTGCAGGACACCCACTTCTGTTTCAGTTTTAGACAAGCAATGGGTGCTTTTATAGTATAAGTATGTGCTGTGCAGTGTATAGGACACATATGCTATAAAAAGTTTCGCTGGTTATCTGAAATTCACATCTAACAGGGGTGTTCTTTATTTTTATTTGCAAACTCGGGCAAAGCTAATATTGATGATATGTATCAAAAAACTTGTCAAGTGGGACCTTTCTTCCTACATGCCTTAGAGCTCAGGAATATAGGAAGGAGACTGTGGGGTGAAATTCACACAACTCATCTCACATCCAGGAATTTTCATGGGTGGAGATCACACCTTTCATGGGTGGAAATCAGTGAGGTGCATTGAGGCGTTTGTTCAGCCAGAATCGCCCCATGGTAAGATAAGAAGTAGACAAACTTTGTCCCTCAGCACAGAAACCCCAATGATCCTTTCAACATTTCTCTTTGCTTGGCTCGTGTAGACAGTCAGAGCAGAGGGCTCATGTAGACAGTCGGAGCAGGGGGCTCGTGTAGACAGTCAGAGCAGGGGGCTCGTGTAGACAGAGCAGAGGGCTCGTGTAGACAGTCAGAGCAGGGGGCTTTTGTAGACAGTCAGAGCAGGGGGCTCATGTAGACAGTCAGAGCAGGGGCTTGTGTAGACAGTCAGAGCAGGGGGCTCGTGTAGACAGTCAGCGTAAGGCGCTTGTGTAGAGAGTCCGAGTAGAGGGCTGGTGTAGACAGTCGGAGCAGGGGGCTTATGTAGACAGAGTGGGAGGCTTGCGTGGGCTGGCTGCAGGGGCCCCAGGTGCATAGCCAGCTGCTGGGGCCTTGGGTAGACAGTCTCCTGCAGGCTTGTGTAGACAGAGCGGGAGGCTGTGCGGGCGGCTGCGGGGCCCTGTGTGGACGGCTGTCTGGAGGCGGGAACGAGTGCTGGGCTGGGGAAACAGCTCCCGAGTCCGGCGGGGAATACTCACGGCGTTACTCACACTCCCGGCACCCCCACGCCTGAGCTCAGTGGGCATGCCCTGTTCTCTTTCCTGCACAGGAAACCCAGGGAACCTCTCAAAATTGTTAGCACCCTCTTCCCAAGAAAGGGCCTCAAATGCTTTTTAGCTCAGTCTAAGTTAGGTGCAGATAATTAGAATTTATTTTAAACATGTGTCCTTATTAAATACTTGTTAAATGATCACGAGGTCTGGAAACACCATAAGCGGATGGAAATATCTGTGGAAGGAGAGGCCGAGGAAGTGCAGCGGAGTGCGGGAGGGGAGGAGAAACGGCACCTGCGATGCCCGGCTCGTCCCTGGCTGCGTGGCCCATCGACTCGCCCTTCTCTCACTGGGCCGGGAGGGCAGCAGCCGCAGGTTTGCTTCACTGAGACGAGCCTGGTAAAATCCCCCACAAGAAGCACCGAGTCCCTGCTAGGGACAGATACGAGGGAACTTGAGCTGCTGTGACAAATTTAATTACTACTTCCCGAACTTCGGGGCCTTTCACTGCCATGGAATAAGTGGTAGCCTTTTAGCAATGCCATCAATTAAGCGCAAGATCCTGCTTACAAACGCCCAGGTATGTTATCGTCAAAGATCTAAAACCGCACGGAACAGCGTGTGTGCACTCTTGAGTACGCGTGTGCACACGTGTGGTGCCCACATGCCTGTGCGTGTGCATGCGGGCGTGAGCCTGAGTCAGTCTGGGACGGCACACACAGGCGTCCCTTGAAGGCCTGTGTCACTGTCCGGCCCTCGTCCCAGTTCCGGCCAATCGGCACACAGACGTCGCCATAGGGTAGGAGACCCAGAGACGGAAAACAAACTCGTGAAATTCAAAACCGTTTTTATTAGCACTAACTGCTATTAATATTAATGAATGGCCTTGACAAGAAGTCACACAGGCAAATGCATTTGAAATTTCCTTCTCCACCTAATGTTTTACTTCTTTGATCAGTGGCTGTGACGTCACCTGCACACCTGCACCGAAACTCAGGTAATGTCCCATGGGGCTGGAAGAGAAATAAATCACACAGGCATTAACCCTGGTGTCCAGGGAAACGTTGTTTTTGGGGTGGGGGTGGCGTGGTTTTGCTGAGGACGTGGAAGGATCTAATGTGGAAGGATGTGGTCTAATCATCAGGTGTAACTATTAGGGAACTAAGCGGTGCTTCCACTCGGCAGCCATGCAGGGCTCTGTCGAGGCAGGTGTGGGGGGAGGAGCCTCCCAGACCCAGACTGTACGTGGTGGCAGCTGCCAGTGGCAGTGGGGGTCACATGGCGCTGGGCACAGCTATTCCATCCTCAGGTCACTGTTTCTGTGACCCAAAATAAGTCCATTAACCAAAAAGCTCACACCTTTCATGGCCGTGTCTGGTGCCTGTGAATTGCAGCCGTCTGGGCAAGCTGGGCACGCCCCAGTGTCCTTCAGGACTTGGAAGGGAAGTTGAGGCAGCTCCTGTGGCTTGTCCTTGTTGGGGGGGGTCTTGGCCGAGTTGCTTTACGCACAGCTAGGTTGACACAAATCACCGTGGGATCAGCCACGGTTTAGCTGCGGGTTGTTTACACAGCATGTGCCTGTACCATATCTCATTTAAACGGGGATAAAAATCCCTCAGGTCTCCCTGGGTTGATGTTATTTTCTTCTCACGTTACACAGGAGGGCGCCGGAGCTCTAAGCGATTGGCTTAAGGACACCGGTAATTACTGTGAAGGCGACCGCAGCATTTCCTTGGCGCTGACTCTGTGCACCTCCCAGGGGTCCTCTCGTCTCGCCTTCGCGAGGCCCCCAACGGCAACGACTATGGCCTCCACTTCACAACTGAGCAGACCGAGGCTTCCAACTGGCCCAAATTAACCAAGGGTGAGGAATTGGCCGGGGACTCCGCTCTGGCCAGGCACAGACCCCAGGCTCCCACAGGGGCCAGGCTGATTTCCCTGTGCTCACGACAGGTGCCCTCAGCCCCCCCGAGCTGACTGTCCTTAGTCCCGGGCAGACCAGTCCAAGGATGATGTGCAGAGGATGGACCGGGACCAGCAACCCGGCCCAGGCGGTGGACGGTGCGTGTCTCCGTCTCCCGCCCTCGCTGCTGGAAGTTGTCTTGGTGAAGGCCCAGCAGGACTGAGATGGGTGCAAACACATGGCAGATGCAGTGGGCACAGACTATTCCATATGCAGCATGGAATTTCTCTCCACAAATCGGAATGGCAGAAAGTCCTCCCCTGACCTAAGGAGAGTTGCTGCTAGCACATGTCATTTTCCTTAAATTATTTCATGGCAAATTCACACACACACAAAAAAAATGTCTGCATTTGCAAAAACAAAGTGTTCAATCCCAACCCATTGCCAGGCAAAAAGATAGTAACAGCAGGAGTGGTGAGCTTCCCGGTCTCAGCTCTCGGACCCCTGTGGGCCACCACCCCCTGCCGTTCCTCAGGACGCACGCTGGTGAAGGGACACCACCGGGACGCCCCCGCGTGCTCGGCTTGGGCTCAACAAACGTGCGGTGGGAAGCGCCTCTCACTTTTGTTCTTCCTGAGTCTGAAACTAAAATCCCAGCCCTGGGTTTCTTCCTTAGATATTTTTTTTTAATTTTTGAGATCTAGTCTTTTTGATGTTAAAACCTGTGCATATCTATATCTATACATCTGTATCTACTTATATCCATAACTACCTCCCTCTCCCATGGAGTTTAAATTTCTGGGAATAAGAGAAAGTCTGAAAGGGAGGTGGAACACAGAGTGTGCTTCCCACAAACACTCCCTGTAATTACTCTTCCCCTTGTTGGCTGCTAGGGACTCGGGCTCTGCAGGACACCGGCCAGGCACCCTGGGTTTGCCCAACAGACGGCAGAGCCTGAGTGAGCACCCTCGGCCCCCGCACCCCGTCATGTGTCTCCCGTTTTCTGCCGGGTTTCCTCAGTTCCACATTAGTGCCAGTTGCTTAAGCCTTGAAAACCATACACGGTATCTTTGCCTTTTGTTACACACGAACACACACACATGCACACACACACCCACACGGCCAAACTCCTGGTTCCCGGAGACGCCCACAAGGCTTCCCTGATTGCACATGCAGGCACACCACTTCAGACCCGTCCTCGCCCGCACAGTCTGATTTGGGAGCAGGAACTACGCGTATGTTACTTCGAGTGGGTTAACAACCCCTAAGCGAGACCTACCGAGTTGACCGTGTATGTCAGTATTCTGAGATTGCCAATCACACCGTCAGCAGCTCGGCGCAGTCCGCCCAGCACCAGTTGCACGGAGAGGGCTGCACGGCTCGGGGACTCGGCGGTCCCCTTCTCATTAAGCCGCCTCAACCGAGGATATCGAGAGCTGAGCGCGACATTTCCTAGCCTCTGTAGACACACATTTCCAGTTTGCGAATGTGCATAACTATCTTACATTTAGAGCACATAATAAAGGAATGGCTTGAGGGTAAACAAGCAAGTGGCTTCTGGCAGAATGATGAGAGGCGTGAGTGTGTATTTCTTGAGATGTCCCTGTCCACCTCTGGATGGGACATCATAGGGCTGTTCACTGTCCTCTCCATGGGACCCGTCCTCGAAAAGCCGCACACCTTGCCAGGGTGGCCTGGGGCTCTGGGAGCGTCCTATCGGCGACCAGCAGACTGCACGGTGAGCTTTTCCTCGGGGCGCCTTCCCTGCTGGACTCGGGGGTCCCAGGAGGGAGGTGGCCATTACCCGGCCGTGTGCTGTGCTCTTGGCATGGGGCCTGTCCACAGTATATTCTGAAGGCAAAATTGTTAGATGCAATATTTCAAAACCCACATGCAAAACGTGTATTGATTAAGCATCTTGCAATCTAGGAAAATGTGGGAAGAGCACAGTCCAGCCACCTGGTCCTCTAAGTTCCCTGGTCACGGCCTCACACATGTGCAAGGGGGAGTTCGTGCAGAGCTGCGCCTTAAGCCCTGCCCGCACAGAAGCCCCGTGACCCATTTCTTTTTTCTTGTTTTGGATCAGGCTGCTAGATAATTCTCCAAAACTTAAAAAAATATCAGACACCGTAATTCGTTCATTATCTGGGAGTAAAGTTGGTTTTGTTGTAGGCTTTCCTAGCTTCCAGTCGAGCAGAGTGGCAACAAAACTCAGAGGCCTTTCTTCTGGGAAGGTTACGCTTAAAACAGAGCACATGAGAAGCACCTGGGGGGCAGGAGATTCTTATAATGCAGTTAAGAATTATTAAATATATTATTCAATTCATTGAATATTATTAACTCTATTGTGCTACTTTCAGAATTTTTTATTAGAGAGATAACTTAGAATGGGTCATAAACCTTCCAAAGTGTGAATGGATGTTGTGTATATTGTCCATAAATGTGATTCCAAACCTAAAATGAAATTTTAAGAGAAGAGAGCAATATGGCCTTCCATCCGGTAGTGCATGTGCATGCGATGGTGGGAAGGAGGAGAGAGACTGAAAGTGACTTTATACTGCTGAAAAGAAACCGGTACGGCCTCCACGATTTAGGACTTTTGTTGGCAAAACCGTAAAGATGTAGGGGCCCCTTGTTTGCTTTTATATCAAAGGTGGGCCGCGAGAGTCTGTGTTACTAAATCGGGCAGGACGTCTGAATTTTAGCAGGAGATTACAGAGTAGCGAGGATGCGGGACCCGCGGCGCGCACGGTAGCTGCCACTCTCGCCAGACACACATGCGTGCGCTCTTCTCCACGTGTTTCAGTCTGCGAAGAGGAATGTGATTCCCAACTGCTGAGACTCCTCTCCAAATAGTTCAAACTACTTTCTTTACAAACATGAATACGTTAATGCACCAACAGCCACGGGAGGCAGGAAAGTACAACTGGGACATTGTCCGTGTGTTCCAGAGATCGAGCCCCCCAGACGGTGTGATTTCCCCGGGGTAGTGAGTGGCCATCACACAGCGAGAGAAAACAGTATCTCTGAGGACGCTGACCTCACCGCAGTCCACAGCGGCTTCTACCGTGCGCTCCGAGCCAAAATCCCAGATTTTTTCCTCCTTGAGAATTATCTCCTTTTTTTCAGATTGTGGCATATTCATGGTCTGGTTGTGAAGAGAAGAGTCAACCGCAGTTAGGGTGACGGCTGACCACCTCCGATGTGCTAGCTCGTTTTGCACTATGCTGGAGAAAGTTGCACTTTGCTCGTGGACGAATTATTTCTGCTGCACTTGGAAGTAACAGAGCACATTGAGAGATATGTAAAAATACCTTTCCTGGGACAGAAGGATGCTGGCAGCAGGGTCGGGTGGAGTCCAGGGTGCTGTGAGTGAAAGCTCTTTGTTGGGAGATCGGTCAGGTGCCCATTTGTATGAGAGCAGCCAGCTACCCCAAAGCTCTGAGAACCCCCAGTGTAGATCGTGATTCTGTTTCAACAGCATTGTTCAAAATTTCTATTTGTAATCCCACACGACCTCTTGACAAGTGACTAAAATGACCCTGACTTTCCCCAAGCCCGTGCAGGGATGAGGAGGGATGGGCGCTGGCCCCACCACCTCTGCCTGGGGTCCCAGACCTTCTTAGGCAATTTTCACCTCAAAGTCTTATCTAACTTCTCTCGGGCTATTTCTTGGGTGTGCATTTGTAGAAAACACTTCTTGTTTCTTTTCCAATGCAACTTCATCAAAACACGGGTAATGAGACGAGCTGTGTGGATTTTAACTTCTAGATGAGCTTAGAACTGATTACATCATGCTCCGTACCCACAAAACCCGACTCAGAGGTCAGGGAGAGGAGCAGGCGTTTGCAGACAGTGACTCTGCTGCTGCCCCTGGGAGGGGGCTCGGTAGGTGCCTCCTCCCTCCATGGGGCTCTGTGGAGAGAAACCCTGACAGGTGAAACGGCATTGACCTCCGAGTCGGTCTAATAAACGTTCTCAAAAATACATGCAAAGAAAAATGCACAGGGCCGAGCCCAGGGGATCAGAAGCTCAATCTTCAAGCCCGATCTCCCCAAGGCCAGCGCGGGGCATGGGCCCTACCGTCTTCCAGGATGGCCTTCTTTCAGGAAACCCACCGAGGAATATTAGTCTTACTCCATTTAATCACCAAATCTGAACGAGGAGGAACTCTCTTCATTAGAGGCACTCAGAAATTCTGGCCAGCTGTTTCCTGCCACTCGCTGGGACAAAGTGGAGACAGACGAGCATCCCAGTCCCCCGAGCTCTGTGTGTGTTCGGCGCGGTCCTGCCGCGCAACTGCGCTTTCATGGTTTTGTTCCTAGACGGGAGTCTGAGGCCGGGAGAGGGTCTCTGACTTGCGGCTTAACTCCAGACGTGCTTTCACTCCGGCGGCACGCACGGAACGTTCTGGGGCCTGCAGAGCTCAGCCGGGCGAAGTCTTTGTTCCGTCAGCTGCACTCACCCCCACGGGCCGTGAAGACGCGGTGAGGCTGGGAAGGCAACGCCGGGTGGCTGAGCACACGGTACAGACGGGTCATGCACACACCCGTGGCTCAGACAGGCTGCATATTCCTTTCCCGCCACTTTATCTTAGAAGGCGGAGCACAATTTCCCTCAAGATACACTGCTGCAGAGACGGGGCTCACTCTTTCAGGGGTGGGGGGTAACCCTGACACCCCAGGTCCTCCCCCTACCCCCGGCTACCATGAGGGGATGGCCGGACAGGACGTTCTCTCCTTGATCTGAACCAGTGGGTCGATTCCTCACATGAGCCACACATGGTGTCCTTGGTGCTCACGTGGACCAGAGCTCACCTTGTCCCCTAAGAGGGACCCCGCCCGCCAGGGCAGGGACACCCCCAGTGATGGGACGCTGGGCTTCGCTCTCTACAAGCGTCCACCCCACTTTCCACAGGTAGATTCCTTTGTACAGTTTTATTTACACTCAGGTCAGCGGTCACTCTACCATCACAAGGAAGACTTGCGTCGGCACGCGTGGCCTTGGCTCTGTGTTTCTGTTCCGGTCGGGAACGAATCCTCCCCCCTGCAATACTCCAGCAACACTGGTGCCCAGCAGCACGTTCTGCCGTTTCCCTTTGCCCGGTTATTCCCCTGATTAGGAAGCTCAGTTCCAAATGAAGGGAGAGGGTCCTCGTGACCTGGGTGAAAACTCCAGGATACCCTGAGGAAGACAGTGCATGAGAGATTGTTCCGGCTGTAAAACTCTAGCTTGTCCTTTCATGTTTGCACATGCTCTAAATTGCTTATAATAATGACCTACAGTGAAAAATCCAACAGAAATCACCAGTGACTATCACATGGAGACTGGGGTGTCTGGAGCTGGCAGCGCCCGGCTGGTTTAGGGGCAGGGGCATGCTCAGGACAGGGTGGTGAGGACCACCCTGGACTCTGCCCTGCCTCGTGCAGGCAAGTCCTGGACCGACCTCTGTGTCCCTGAGTGGGTGACAGCCCACACCAGCCTCCTGTCCTCAGGAGGCAGGTCACACAGTCCTGGTCACACAGTCCCCCGGCACCCAGCACCTGGCTCCTCCCGGGGCTCCCTCCCCGCAGCTGAACGTGGAAGGCCTTTGAACTTGGCACACGCCCTTCCTCCAGGCCCCCATTTTTCCACCCAGTGGCACCCACGTTGATGTCTGCAGAGAATTGGGGTGAGGAGGGACAGAGAGGAGGGAGGAGGAAGCAGCTACCCAGCTATGGCCACTCGGTGAGCTGACTCCGGTGGTGGCTCATCTCTGGACGATCGCTGTGGCCCTTGGGAGACAGGACTGTGAAAGGACCTGCCCCTCCTCACCTGCCCAGCCCCGAGCCAGCCTCTGGATGTGGGGCTCTCTCAGTGTGCTGGTGGCCACGCCTAGACATCCTGTCATGGAGCTGGGGTGCAGCCATCCCTGAAACACAAGGACTGGCAGTGCTAGTGGCCAGGAGGCAGCAACTCCAGGTCCAGGAGGGCAAAACCAGCCACCGCCCACCCCGACCTAGAAGGCCACCTGCGCACACTTGCCCCACACCCACCTGCCCAGAGTCCCAAAGCCCCAGGTACAGAGTCACACACAGTCACACTCTCCATGTTAAATGAGGACTCCTCTGCTACTGTGACCACTGGAAGTCCCGGTAGCCAGTGGAGCTACACCTGGGGAGAAGCAACACGTGATAATAACGTAGCATTCGGCTCTGTGTTCTTTCCTAAGGGACACGACCACTGTGAGCCCGTGGCCCTCTCACTTAGGAGTTTGTCCATATCAAAGCAATTATGGGATGTCCTTTCTTAGGAGTTTTGGCTGAGCTCCTGGCCGTGGAGCCTGCTGCCTCAGTGTCACCTGCTGCCCGAAATTCTCCCCAGTACCAAGGAGCCCCCTCTCTGTGCACGAATGTGACTCTCTAAGGCATCTTCCTGGGTACTGGTCATCTGTAGAACGCTTCCTTCAGCCAAGAGCAGAGGAGACTTGGCCGAGAACGGGATGAAATCACGGCGGTGTGCGCGGTAGTTTCAACCAGGTGTCCTTAGGGGCTGGAAGCTGCTGGTTTTCCCCAAAGACACCGGTGTGTGCATCGGAGCAAGGGGACTTCAGGTGAAGCATGTCTGAGTAAGGTGTGATGACCTGCACCTACCGGAGCTGGCGGCGCCCCGCAGACCTGGGCTCACTCCTCTGCATTGGGGGGCGAGACAGGGCAGGGCACCCTGGGTGACTCTGGTGTTCAGGGCGCTTGACAGTGTTCCAAGAGCCACACCAGCACTGCCTGATTGGTCATAGTCATGGTTGTCCTGCTCACCTATTTGCAATTTGGCAAAAGTTAGAAAATGTATTGGCTTCTATTTTAAAATGTACCAGTAGGGATATTCTACTCAGAATTATTAAGTCTTCATGTCTCTCTAGAGCAAATCGGACACTGGGATAGTTGAAAATTATAAAGTGAAGTTTATGATTCACTTTGTAAATGTGTATAATGGGATTCTAAGCAGAAAAAATAAATGCTCCTTTAAAAATACATATCTAATGCTTTGCATTAACAAATAATATGTGAATATATGTAATCACACAGTAATTGTATTCTAAATTAACCACATGAAGGGTTAGCAATATGGACTATTTTAGGAATGCCATTCTATTAAAAAGTAATTTTTACTTCTGAATTTATGTTGCGTTCTGCAGAGTGAAGAAGTGCACAAACCCCACCCTGGGGTTACTTTCCTGATTCTCTGCTCGTCAGGGACATAGACCTCTGCTTGCCAATGCACAAGTCAAACACCTTCATGTACTGATTCTTCCCTCCTACTGCAAATCAACTAAAAAATTAAATTAATTTATTAATTTAATTATTTTGATTATTAATTTAATTAAAATTGATTTGATTTAAAAATACTTGGGGAAAGAACTTTTCTAAATGTTTATAAAAATAGTGGGATAATCAGAATTAAGCACGTGGAATGGTCACCACTTACAACTGTGCTGGATCAGCAGCTACTCTTCCAGACGGGTGACCCTGCAGATTTGCCAGGGAAACATGGTGAGCATAGAATGGAATGTTAGAACCAAAAATCTGCTCAGAGACCAGCAGCATCCATACTTTCCAGCGTGGAAATAAAATAATCGACAACATGGATCCAAGGAACGATAGCGATAGTTTGCAGAAGGCATTCCTAAACAGTCTTCTTGTGAGAATTAATGTAAATTATTGATAGCATGTGTGAAACAGTACACTGTGCGTCACCGGAGAGACCATACCCGAGCCGAAGGCAGGAGTTCTGTGGGGGCTGTTGGACCCTTGGCCT
This sequence comes from Cheirogaleus major, assembly GCA_963574435.1. NCBI lineage: Eukaryota > Metazoa > Chordata > Mammalia > Primates > Cheirogaleidae > Cheirogaleus > Cheirogaleus major. Next base: position 24,514 of record CAUYPO010133165.1, read on the forward strand.
GACTCCGAGGTCTCACGGGGGCCGGGGTGCAGGGCTGCATCATGCACCGTCCCAGCCGACGCAGCCGGTGAGAGGGCCGCGGGCGACCTCAGCGCTGGATGCCCACCCCTCGGCCCTTCCCTCCCTCTTGCTTCCTGCTTCCTCGAGAGGATGGAAAAGCTGCCAGTTCATTTCCCGGGCTGTGCTTGGCCACGTGTCCCACTTCCAGGGGGTGAGACGGAATGGAAAATCACTATGGGTGTGAGGGAGGGGTTCTGAGAAAGATGTTCTTCCCTGATCACAATCCAAATGAAACAGGTCATGCCTTCCTTATTTCCCTTCCCTGTCCCTCCTCCCTGCACGCTCTGTGGGGGGAGGTGCTTCTTGGAAGGACTGTCGCTAGTTTGCAGTGGACATCACCGTAGGGCCTCCCAGGTGAGGGTGGGACAGTGACGGGCCCTGACCCCAGGTGAGCCCAGCAGAGTGCGTGCCCAGGTCTGCTCACTGCGGATCTCACTGCAGGGCCGCTGCTGCTGCAGCTGGGATGGCCCCACCTGACCCAGGAGGGCAATGACAGAAGTGACCAGAATCCACACCAGAGAGACCTCGGCTGCCACGTCCATATCCAAAGTGCATTCTGGAGAACCAGCCAAGATTTTCACATGTTCAGTACAGGATTAATTGCAACGAGGTGTGTGTTTGTCCATTGACCTCTCTCCTTTGCACATTGTAGGTGTTCAGTAATATTTTTGAGCAAACGAACTTTTCTCCAACGTCTTTGTGTCGCTCTGAACATTTTCCTGTTTTATGACATTTACAATGAGGCTCACAGAGGAAAGAGTATTCTCCTTAGAGTCGCTGGGGCACCAGGGCATAGGACTTCTGTTGTGCACACAAACACCGGTTTTCCTATGAAGATGGCTTCCGAGCGTGGCAGCTGTGAGTGGGTAGTGACATTTGGGGACGACATTCCCTGTTATTTTCGTCCACTCCGACCTTCACTCCTACCCTGGCGATTCGGCGTCAGTGACAGCTTCCTGTCCACCTTGCCTCCATGGCAGGGAAGATGCGGAGGGAGCCAGGGACCAATTCCTCTCTATACCTCGGCTCCTTGGTTTAAGACTGAGCTGGTGCTCTGTCTGTCCCGTCTGCAGACAGGCGGCTCCAGTATCCCCTTCCTTGGCAGCTGCTTTCAATGCGGGGGCCAGACACGGGTTGGGAGGGGGGATGGCTTCTCGGCCTCAGCTGTCTTCAGTCATTTCCAGGTAGGCTCAGTCTTGATTTAGGGAGCTAGCAGCCATTATCCAGATAAGAATTAAAGGGAATTAAAGATACACAGGGGCAAGAAAAGAAATACATTTGAAAATACTGTGCAGAATGTGATTCCACTACACGGACTTTTGTAACTCTCCAGTACAGGTGATAGACTGGAAGAACGGGTGTCTCAGTTCTAGAAACAAAGTCTAGAGAAGGAAAAACTGTTCCTGAATTCTAAGATCTTAGATGGAAGCATCTAGAGCCAGAGACTGGAGGGGTCCGTGCATAGATGGTTATCTATTTCTTTATATCAACATATAATCTATCCGTCTGTCTACATACGCACAGATGCATATAATATATGCATACATATATATATAATTAATAATCTCTTCAGGGAGAGTGCTTGTGCCCCTCATGATGAGCCTGGAAACCATTACACCAAGGGTCACTCCAGCAAGCAGACAAAAGTCTGCCTCTTATTTCTTAGAAACAGTTATAGAGACTAGTTAACTAATCAATTAATGAAACATTTCATTTATTCGGTTAACAATTTATTCATTCGACACCAACTATAAGTGAATGACTGCGTAAGGCATGTTTCCCCATGACCCAGAGCTGCAAGTGGAAAAATCAAGATGAAATAGTACTGTGTGTCAACATTAAACATAAAACCCTTAAAACGACTAATTGTTAATTCCAAATCAGAAGATATTTTGAGAGTGGTACGAGGAAGCTATTGGGTTTCATAGCATAAAATAATGAGTAAAGAGAAAAAAAACCCTGGAGAAATGTTTCCAGAGTTCAAGACTTAAACCCTTTAAAATCATTTTTTAAAGATAAAATTTTACTTTATGGAAATCATAAGCCATGTTACTACAAACCCAGTTCAACCTACTGCATATAAAAAGCCCATCACCTTGCCTCAAGGTAAGAAAATAAAGTTTACTGCTATTGAATCACACTAAAATATTCATCTGTCAGTACTTTGTCAACCATGGTTTTGATGGCATTTAAATTGAATTTAATATAAATTTAAAGGCATCTCCATTTGATGTAATGAATACTGTGGTGCCACCATCAACTTCAATTTTAATATCTTAAATGTGGTAAGTTCCAGCTGCCTTGATGCATTTATAGTTGGAAGTTACTTGTTATAATATATCTTTAAAAATACTTTGTTACTTTATATGTGCAAATAATACCGAAGCCAGAGGTGGAATCCCGATTTTAATATCATGCTCTTAAATAGGTTCCACCAGCAATTGTCAGGCGATTCTGCCTTCAGTGGTCCTTCTCTGCAGCCTGCGGAGGGCTCCCTGACTGAGTTGCCACCCCTGAAGATGCTTATTTTAAATATGCTGATGGCACCGGCTTACACACAGTCCTTCTCTAAATATTTTATGCCTGCATAATGGAGAAAAGCATGGTTCTCTCTCTCTCTCTCTTTTTTTTTTTAGCATAATACTTCCCTCTGTTTTGCTGCTAAAACATGGCTAATAAAATACAATGACAATTAACCAATTTTACAATGGTTAATTTCTTGAGGGATGGGTCTGGGAGCAGTTGACAGCGTAAGTCACAGGGGTTGTTTGTGGTGGGATGTGCGTGTGTGTCCACGTGTGTGTCCACGCTTGTCCACGTGTGTGTCCACAGTTTCCAAGGACAGTAATGGGCAGTGATCAGAGATGGGTCCCCACGGGTGTCTCGGCATCAGACATGCTGATGACATTGGTGAGCCACCGGGACATGTTCCCCTCTAGGTGCCACGAAAGATGGGAATAAGACTGGACAGGTAGAAGTACACCTGGTCAGGTAACATTGTGCATGGGCTTGGAGGTTTTAGCCTAGGGGTGGCAGGAAGGTTTAAAGGGTTTTACCTGGAACCAGGCGTGTTTCTCACTGGCAGCAGGACCTACAAGAGCTTAGTTGTCCTGAAGCTGCAGATGAGGGGACATGGGGGGTTCCAGATGAGAGATGACTAGGGACTGAGCAAAGCAGCGCCAGTGAGGACAGACAGGAGGGCACAGGGAGGAGACGCGTTTGGGAGCGAGGCTGTGTGCAGCGGAGGGAAGGCAGGACGGCGCCCACACTGCTGGGGACGGGGGTCCTGCAGCCACGGTCACGGCCGAGACAGGGCTCTTGGATCCTTCAGCCCATTTGTCCATTTGTCCAAGTGCCGTTCTCAGGGCTGACATCCCCAAGGCGGCAGGCATCTCACTCCAGGTGACTCCACCTACGTCAAAGGGGCTTGGCACCAGCAGGTGCTCCGCAGCCCTGGCCCAGAGCGCCTCCTGGGTTCTCTTCTCTGCCCGAGTTTCCTTCCCTCGGGGCTCGCAGAGGAAAGCTTTTCTCCGAAAGGTCCCTCGGAAGAGGTTCTGGGAGGCCAGGGCCCACGCCTTGCCCTCAGTCGGGGCCAAACTCGGTGCCCAGAGCGTGGGGGACGCTGCAGTCCCCACTGCTGCCCTCGGGGAGGTGCCGGCTCAGCGGACCAGCACAGCAGCTGTGGGAAGAAGGCTCTAGAAACCTTTTCCTGGGAGCTGGGCTCAGTGGCGGCAGTGGGCCAGAGTGGGGGGGGGGAGCGGCAGAACCTGTTGGCCCCGGAAGTAGGCAAAGGTGCCAACCACAGGGCACAGGTGCTGGAGAGGCGCCCAGTGGCCCCTGCTGCAGGAAGATGGAGCCGGCCTCTCCGGAGCAGCCAGTGTGGGCGGCCGGCTGCCCTCCTGCACCTCCGCTGCGATCCTGCAGTTCAGAGGGTGGGGGGACTGAGACGGAGCCGCCACCTGTCAGAGTACCTGGGGCCTCGGGGAGGGCTGAGCTGCGGTGAGGAGCCCAGCCAACCCCTAAGGACAGCGTGGGTGCCTCCCTCCTGGGGCAGAAGATGCCCTCACCTCCAGGGAGGCGAGAGGCAGCGGGCAGAGTGCGCAGAGCCTGACAGAGCCAGAAGACCTCACCCGGGCAGCAGCTCCACCCGGGGATGGAGGCATGTCTGGGGCCCCGTTGTAAGCCAGGGACCCTGCTCGCCCACTCAGTGGGCCAGAGCGGGACCAGGCGCCCCGCTGGGGATGGAGTGGTGGCCTGACACCTCAGCAAACCCACAGCCGGAGCCAGGCAGGACCTCAGCACCAAGCACGGAGCTCCCCCCTGCCCACCCGGAGCCCCTCCTAGACTCCTGCCACCTGCATGTCCCAGCCCCCTGCCGCCTGCCCCACCTGCATCCTGAAAGGTGGGGGTGAGAATTTGAATAGGTTTATCACTAACATTGTTCATGTCCAACATTTCTATTTTTAAAAAATACCTATTTTGTTTTATAAACCGTTTTATTTTCTCACCAATTTTATTTCTGTTTTATTTACTTGCCAATATAATATATGCTCACTTAGCTCAATGCTTCTCAACAGTTGCTCCTGATTTCCTTCAGCAGGGTCTCCACCCCACCGCCCAGCCTGAGCTGCCCGTTGCTTGCTTTCACCGTGTCTGGGCTTTTACAAAAATTAAATACTCTGTATCCACCTCATCCATGAGTCTGGAGGGGAAGGGGAGAGTCAGACCGCCGGCTGTGCAGTCTGAGTGAGTTATTCAAATCATTAAAAATTAGCATTTAGGAGGCTATAAAGCTAACACACAAAGATCAATCACCTTCCTATGCGCCCACAACATCCCTCAGAAGACGTAAGGAAGGAGAAAATCCCATTTAAAATAGCAACAAAAACATAAAATTCTTATGAATAAACTTGATAAGCAATCACAAATCCGAGGTGGAGGAATTTTCAAACACTTTCCGGCGGCTCCCAGGTGGACCCACGCCAGAGGAGAGGCAGCCTCGATCCTAGGAAGACACACAACCATCAAGCCGCCTGTTCTGACAGAGCTAACATATTCCTTTAGCACAAATGCAAGATGAATGCCAGCAAGTATTCTCTAACAGCTATGCAGTGGATTCTACAGTTTATAAGGGAAAAAAATGAAAGGGGCCGGAGGGGCTATCTCCAAGGACTTGGGATTCTAGAAGGAGCGCAGGCGCGTGCTGTCCGTTCCCAGCCCTGAGTCCGAGGGTTCCTGTTCCCAAGAAGCTGGGTCGTCCGGGCCTTGCCTCTGGGACAGGCCGTCCTGGCTGCCTGAGGCTGCTCTCTAGACAGAGCCGTGTAGCCCACCTCTCTGGCGGAGAGACGCCCAGCACGCGTGTCCGTGGACGCTAACACACATGAAAGCCGCTTAGCTTTCTGGCCGGGAGGTGAGCTGTGTCGGTGCACAGGCCCTGAGGCTGGAGTTAAGGAGGGGAAGATGGGAGTGGCCGGGTCTCAAGGGGAAACCCCGGTACACGCCAGCCCTGGACCTCAGCCGGCCTCCGTCGGGGGAGGGCGGCCTGGCGAGACGTGTGCAGACTATCGCGCACACTCACACTCACACTCACACGGCCGCCAGGCACTCAGGCCCGGCACCCTGCAGAAGCACTGAGGTTGCAGCCAGGGTGTCGGGGTGCCCTGTCCTGGGGGTTGTCTCGCCCGAGGCCCTCAGGACAGTGCTGGCAGGTCACGGAGAGTGACCACACAGATTCCTGTCTCGAAGGGGACTTCTGTTCAAACTGTAAGTCACCTGAGCGAGTTGGTTTAATAACGGAAAATTTGCCAAGTCACCTTAAGTCTGCCCAGGAGGTCACCGTTAAGGAGATGAAAGTGAGATTTGGGCAGAAGGACCCAGCGCCCAGTGAGGTCAGCGGCAGAGCCAGAAGAGCGCTGTGACATTCTGCCACCTGCCTCACCCCCCTGGCCCTCTCTGCTGGAGGGACGTCACGACAGTGCTCACTGAAAGCTAATGTGACAATGTGGAATTGTCTCCCAAATGATCTGCTGGTTGTATTTAACGTCCAGCTGTTTTTTCCTGCAGTTTTTCAATTCTAATCCAACATCTGGAGAAGCTCATCAAGTTGGGGGACAATGGGAAGGTCCAGCAATTCTCTTCCAAGTACGGGGGCAGACTGGTGCCAAGTAAGTCCAGGGTGAGGGATAAAAACAGGGACTGTTTTTCTTAATGCGTAGGGTGATTTGATGGAAGAAACGAAATGCGCAACACAACTGCACAAATCAAAATGAACTTGCTAATCACAGTGTGCCGTTGTTATAAAAGTGCTGTGTCTCCTGAACACAGGCTAATCCAAAGGTTTTTTTTATTGTGATGATAAGATTTGTTTTAGTTCCCTTGACCCCTGCAGGGGCATTTTCTCACGGTGTTTTCTCCCTCACCATTGTTCTAATTAGGCCATTAAATATGAAATCTCTGATTTCCGATCAAAAGTGTAGTTATTATGTCTCAAACAAGAAGCAGTACAATTAACCCCTTCAGTGCCAGTGTCGACTGTAGTCGTCAGCCACAGATGAACGCGCACAGCCCAGCGTCAACTATAGTCGACAGCTACAGATGAACGCGAGCGTTAGCTTTAGCCGACAGCTGTGATGTGAAGGCACACAGCCGAGCGTCGACTTTAGTCGACAGCCAAAAGCTTTTACTTTTATCTCTGCAGTTGCAGTGTGTATGTTCAGCTAATAAGTTACTACGAATCTGTGAGCTTTTAACAAGTCCTTAGTAGGAGTTATTATAGTTATTTTCCTAAAGCTGCCTGTAAAGTAAAACAAGTTTCAGGGCTTTAAAGCTTTCCTCATCACACAAGAGCAAAACGGAGTCGTCGTCAATGCACAGCACACACTACCGTGCGGACTGTGAGTGCCGGCTGTGGGCGAGGTTTCGTGGCCAGTGAGCATGGTCCCAAAGTGGTTAACCAAAGTATGCACCTAAGCTATTGACACAGTTTTGCCATCTTAACGGTAGCTTGTTTATGCCACCAGCGAAGAAGCCTGGAGAGCGAGTGGTGATGAAATTGCAAAAGGTATTTTCCACAGCTTGTTGAGAATTGAGTATTTTTTCCTGCAAGAAGTGGTCCAAGGCCTGGGAGAAGTGGTAGTCAGTTGGTGCAAGGTCTGATGAATACAACGGATGACAGAGAGTTTCCAAGTCCAGCCTCTGTAGTTTGAGCAGCGTTGTTTGTGTGATATGTGGTCGAACGTTGTCTTGCAAGAGGATTGGCCTGTCTCTGTTGACCAATCTTGGCTGCTT
>CAUYPO010133167.1:0-48363 GCA_963574435.1 Cheirogaleus major
GCCGAAATCCTAGGGCCCCTAATATCATCTCTTCACTGCTTCCTGGTCTCTATCATCATGAGCTACACTGTTTTCACCATTACAACAATAGCTAACACTTACATAGCCTACTAGATACTGTGTTTCCCCGAAAATAAGACCGAGTCTTATATTTATTTTTCCTCAAGAAGACACCCTAGGGTTTGTTTTCAGGGGATGTGTTATTTTCCCATCAAAGCCTCAGCTTGCAGCACACACAGGATGGCCGGGACCTGACGGGGAGCCAACTTTGTTGGTGGGGCTGCCCGCACCTTTCGGTCACCTCTGGGATAGTAGCTGTCACGATGGGGCAGATGAGAAGGGCTGCTCATCTTCTTTACCGCTCTGTGAGGAAATGCATGGGGTGTGCAGATACGCTGCGTAGCCACGCCCATCACTAGGTCTTATTTTCGGGGTAGGGCTTATATTGCGCAAATGCTTAGAAATCCCGCTAGGGCTTATTTTATGGGTAGGTCTTATTTTCGGGGAAACATGGTACCAGGTATATTCTAAGTAATTTATATGTATTAACTCATTTATTTACCCAGAAACTCAAACAGGTAGGTATTTTTTATTGTACAGATGATGATCCCGATGGCATAGAGGTTTAGTTATTAATAGTTTGCCAAAAGTTACTAAACAGCCAGTAAGTGGCAGAGCCCAAATTTGAGACCAGGCAGTCTCATCTAAAAGAACAAGCACTTAAGCATTATCCTATTTTGACTTTAATTCATATTAGAAAAGGGTGTGACTAATATAGTTACATTGGTGTTTGTGACTTAATTTCTTATCCTTGCCAGTGGATAAGGAATAGGATGTTGTTATCCTATTCATTGTAAGAGAAACATTGGCATAGCCAGGTACAATACATTTCCAGTGGTGGATCTTGAAGCTGGAGATTTTATGTAAACACACACACACACACACACACACACACACACACACATGCACACACCAACTTTTTTTCTGGAGAGGAACCACTTAGCTGGTGTCTCATTTTGTGTAAAACAAGCTCTGAGCTCTGATCATTCAAATTATTTTGTTCTTAGAACAAAGTGGCCATAATTTCACGTAGGGGCTGTCTGCTTTCACAGTTACAAGCAAGCAGTTGCCTTGGTAACAGCATTTTGAAAGGACAAAAGCCCTGTGAACTTTTGTCAAGGCCCATTAATATGTGCAGAGAGGCTCTGGCTCAGCTGGGCCTCTGCTTACCACTTTACCTGCCTCAGTTGCTTCTTTTGTGGCTATTTTAGAGGCTGAGCTGGGGAGAGGGTGGTAAATTGAAATTATGGTCGAGCTAGATCTGGGAGAATATGTGAGTTGGATTAGAGAGTAATATTTTCTACATCATTGGAGAGAGGTAGGCAGATTATTTGTATGAAGCATAAATCAAAATGACATTGCTGCTCACACTTATCAGTGTATTTTATATGGAATACTTCAACATACACACCGAAAGTTTTGCTTGATGGTTAAAACATCTTAGGCTTGTTCCTCTAATTAAAAATAGCTGTTCCATTGTTGACCACAGGAATCTATTTTGTGATTTATTGGCAGCATGCCATCAAACTGTCAATGAGAGAAATGGGATAGGAGATAGGGCAGAGCAGTATTTAACATCTAATTTCAGGCTCAGTAGGGTGACTTTTTTTTTTTGGTATACTCAGAAATGAACCGAGGTAGAGAAACGAAGAGCGATGAGGTGGGGTTTCCTCTCCACACCCAGGTTAGAGAGTAGGATGGAGAAACTGAGCTACTCTTCTCTTTGAGTTGTCCCTTCACAATAGGGGAGGCAGTGTTATATGGCAGAAGGGCATCCAGCTAGAATTAGACATACCTGGTTGGAATCCTGGCTTCAGCACATACTGGCTGTTAGCCATCTTGAAAAAGTTAATTCCATGAACTGTAACATCTATGCTCACGTATAGAATGGTGTTGATGATCACCTCACATATTTTATTTTGTTTGAGTAGGTATGAGACAATGTATACAAAATACCTAGTTTGGTGACTGGCTCTAAGCAGCCACAATAAGTACTAACTTTCCTTTAAGAATTTTTCTAAGATTAAGTCAAGTACCAATTTGCCAATCAAGGGTATTTTGGAGAACCTAATATTGCCCCATATATTAGTGTGACTATAATTTTAGGTACTATATGGAGCAGGGAGGAGTAAAACTAGATTTTTTTATTTTCAACAAACTTATCCAGTAGGGAAAACCATAAATTTTATAAAAGAGGTAGCAGAAATGTTAGTGCAGCATTGAGGAAGGAAATATTATGAGTAGATTGTTTGGGAGGGTGTTCTTGAGGGAAGTTTTATCTAAGTTAATCTTTGAAGAGCCATAGGAGTTTGATTAACAGAAATCATAGGGAAGACAGAATTCCAGAGGTAAGTAGTGGCAGGAACATAAATGGAGTACCGGCCATGAGGGAATGGGGAACTAACATGTACTCAGTCTTTTGTACCTGTCAGGCATGTGCGCCTAGCATTTATGCATGTTGTATGATTGAATCCTCATAACAGCTATTGTTTCCTGAGCACTAGGTGCCAGACACATAGGTATTCTGATACTGATGATATTCTGAGTGCCTTTATTTTTTCGCTCAATTTTTTTTCTACTTTTGATGAACCGGGTCTTGGTGAATTGAAGTCAAAGGCTCGTCATTCACTATTGTTCTATGAAGTCTGTTTCCTTCTTTCTGCCCCAGTCAAATAAATTGAGAACATTCACAGCTGAGAAATTTGGGAGCACAGTCACAGGGATAAGAAAGAAATTTACTACAGAAACTTACCCCCTCCTGCTTGGGCTATGTCTTTCAGTCCTGTGCAATTATGCGCGAATCCGCTTTCCAGGAGGTAGAGAACATTTAACAAACAATGCTACCTTGGCTCTCTACACGTGGGGCTCTGAGCAAGAATATCTCTTAAGATTTCATCCAGCTGAATAATGCTAATTTTATGACATCCTAGCCTCACTTTTTAAAAATTATTTTGGAAAATAGTGCAATGGGGGAGTTTTTTTCTTAGATGGAAAATATATTTTGAAGTTATCAGTAAAAAAATATGCCATTAGAAATGGCATTGCTTAGGGTCATCCCTATTACTTTATCTCTTGCATATTTGATTTTTCACCCAAACAAGGCTATGTCCTTCTATGAGATGAAGATGCTTCAGAATAAAATGTCAACATTAGTCTTTGGAATTGGTGACTGAAGCAACAGACATTTTCTGTCGAGGCAAGTTGACCACAGTTATCTACCCAGAGCACCCAGAAAGAGTTGGCATGAAACGAGAAAGAAAGTGAAATTCTGCTATATGTTGCCTTTGGTTGATGAATACCTTACTGTCATCAAGAGCAAATCAGAGTGTTGCAAAGCAACAGATCTGTCTTCAACTTCAGGTCTCAGTTCCGTTGGGCTGGAATGCATGGATAGTAGCCAAGGAGGATATCTCTGTAACCTGTTTCTCAGGAGTCTTTCAGTAATAAATAGATTCCAATTGCAATTGGTGTGAGACAGTTTAAAGTTGACCTTGACTGAGATCTAGACTGGTCTGATGAATAGACTACTTCCTGTTTTGTGAGAATGAGGGCTTGTGGCCAGGAACTTTCTTGTGGATATTCTATACCATGGCACAAGTCCAGCCAGTCATGGTCCTCCATTCTCATGGCCATGGTGATGTGTCCAGAGAGAGCCACACACCTAGCTCAGGCCATTTGCTGTGGTTAGGGAAACGGAGCTCTGTGATTCGCAGTCCCAATCAAGAATGCACGGTTTACATAAGAGAGGAATGTTATCCAAGGCAAATGGTGGTGCTAGACAGACACAAATGGTGTACGATAGGGAGAAGTGTGAAAACAAAGTTTGAGCCAGGAAAGGAGAAGAGACTCAGACAAGCTTTCTATCAGAGCAAAAAAATAGAAGGGGGCCAGTATGCAAGTTAAGAATTAATTTACCCTACTGTGCTTAACAGTACTTATCTTGAGGATGCAGAGTAATGTTTGAGGAAATTATCACTTTTAAGTCATATGATTTTATGGTACTTATATTTCCTATTATATTTTTATGTAATTTTTACAATCAGAAAAATATTTAAGAAATATTTAGCACCTGCTTGTATGTCTAACATTAGAAATATAATGGTGAACAAGACAGATATATCCTCAGGGACCCTACTGCAGAAGACTTTGTTAAAGGAAATTTCTATAGTGAGAACCTAGAGAGTTTTATGCTCTTATGTGGAATATCTGAGGTGCATGAAGTTTGGACTTATGAGTACCAGGAGCACCAACCTTTCCATGTTAGAAGCCTGCATTAATTTAGCTGTAATCAAATAAGGCCACATTCAAGAAACTTCAATTAGATATACTTAAAAATGTACATTATTTTGTAAAAATCTAACTATGTACTTAATAATTTCAAACAATGGAAACTATTTGTTAATTTTAAAGGTAGCTAACCTTTTAATGACATTGTTGTGTCTGCTTTTTGTTGGAAAGCATTTGAATATTTGGTTGCAGCATGGAGGTCTGCAGTTTCAGTTGATCCTCTAGATGGATATCACTCATTTGTGACCTTAAGGGCATCTTGATTTGGGTTAGGTAGAAGAATGCAGATTTGCAGCAATAAGTGGCTGAAAAGCAAGAAAGTATTTTTGGGCATGTTGCCAAAGGCATGGGTTTTATGCTGCATTTTTCCATATTTCAATTAGATCTTAGCATCAAACAGTGGCTTTAACATGTCATCTACTGAGAGTTCAGTCAATTCCATCTGTAGTTCTTTAGTTGCCTTGGTGATATAAACTAGGTGAGGCTGAAATACTAATTTGAGTATGATGTCATGATTCTCAAAGTCAGTGAACCTTTCATTTATTCTCCAATCAATAGGTCTATAATAGCTGCGTGTTCATCAAATGATTTGCATATATCATCTTGCTCATCAATGACCTTTGCTAAATGGGGAAAATGTTCATCTGAAATTTCCTTTTGAAGAAGTATTTTGAAAAAAAGATAGCTTTCTTTGAAATGTTTGGATTTTCTGCCACATATCATATATATATAGACTTAGTTTCACCTTGCAAATAAATATTCAAGTTGTTTTAATTTGATCTAATATCATACCAAAATGCTGTATTCCTATAAAAATCTTCTTTCAATAATTCACATTGCTGATTCTGTCCTTCATACAACTGAACTATCTGTTTTCACAGAGATAAAATTTTGGCTAATACCTGTCCCTGCTATAGCCAATGCCCGCTAGAGTAATATGAGGCAAATCTCCACTGAATACTTCATCTTTAGTGTGTCGTGAAACTGACAATGCAGTGTTGCATTTGCACGAATATAGTTAACAGTACTTATAATTTGTTGCAAAGTGTCACTTAAAAAGTAGCTTTAGTGCAGAGATTTTGCTGATGCAAGATACAATGAAAAGAAATGAGAGCATCTGGATCTATTAATACTTTTTTCTATCTGTGCAAAAACCCTTCATGTTTTCCTGTCATGGAAGGTGCACTGCTTGTACATACACTCACTAAATTATACCAAATTCATCCAAATTCATGATATTTATCTTGGAAGTTGTTAAGATACCTATTCCCTATGTTCTGTTTGAGGAATGCCCAAAGCAAGTAACTCATTGTAGCAAAGAAAATCTTACGCTATGACTTGAATGAAGTATAAAACTTGTGCCAAGTCATTAGTATCAGTTGATTCCTCCAAAGCAATTGAATAATATATATTTCCCTTTGAAGTATTGCATGAAGTTTTTCTGTTAAGTTGCAGGCTAATTCGTGCTGCCGATGAGTTATGGTTCTCCCTAAAAGAGGCAGTTGTTTGTACTTTGAAACGTTATTGGGGTCTAAGCATCCTACAACTTCGACCATGAATTCCTTCACAATTTCTATATCCCTGAATGGCTTGCCTTTTTCCCTGAGTGTATAAGCTACTTTATAATTTGCTTCAGTGGCATTATTTCCAGGTCTTATCGGTGCTTGAAAGAATTGTCTTTGTTTTTGCTTTTCATCTATTAATTTCTGCAATACAACCTTTCACGCCTCTCCCTCTAATTTAAAATATTTGTGTTCCTTAGGAGTGTTATAATGCTGATGAGCATTGAATTTCTTTAATGTTGATATTGCAGTATCACAAAGCAAGCAAATCATGTTATCTTTAGCAGAAACAAGACAACATTGCAATTCCCAATCCTCATGAAAAATTCTGTTTTCTTCCTTTGGCATTCCCTTGGTCTTCTTTGACATGATGGGCTGTTAAGCAGACAGAATTAAAAAATACTGTTGAACTGTGCAACTATTCACAAATCCCACTTCAAACAGAAACACAGTGAACCATTGTCAAAAGCTGATATTAGACTAGTGTATTCAACCTCCACAAACTCTTGCCAACCAGCCTGTGCGGTCGTAGCACCAGTCAGGCGGGGGAAGTTAGAACTAAATTATGAGCATAGCAGCCGTCAATTTATCCCTTATGGCTTACTAATGTTCTAATTGTGCTGGTTAATCTGCGAGGATTATTTTGTTGAAACTTATTTTATTCTTTGATATTTTAAATACACTCATTTTAAAAAATAAAAATATAAAAGAAACAAAAATGTATTAATAAAAATAAAAGGATTTGTTCTATAAAATTTGGATTCATTCAAAAGGCCACACTTAAAGACATAGAAGGCCACATATGGCTTTAAGGCTGCAGGTTCTACACCCCTGAGTTAAACTGTATAACATACCTAGTACAGTGTACATATATCCAAAAGAAGTTACACCAATAAATGTTAATTTCCTTTCCTTTTCCTTGTTTATTTTCAAGTTTCTCTGGGCACTGGTCATTCCTGAATTTAAAAACCAGAGCTGAATTATCAGGAAAATGATCTCTGGGAGGAGCAATGACATTTTTCCTGTTCCATAAGACATAATAAAATTCACTAAACACACCTAAATAATTTTTGTGGAAGTAAAGGGTATTTTCTTCCTCAAAAGCTCAAGGACTTAGATGAAAACAAAAGTAAAATAGAAAGAGGTTAAGGTTACCCTAAACCCAGGCAAGAGTAGCTTCCTGAGACTGGAGGAAGTTGAATCTGGGATTTTTATTGTGCATCACTGATTTGATAGCTTCTATGCAGATCATATCAAATTTCTCTGCACTAATACGGTGACTTTTGCACTGAAAATGACTATGGAAGGTAATGTCCTAAGAGATCATGCCCGAACAAAATCAAGGGATAAATTCTTCAGGATCATGTCCTATTTGCTCTTCAGGGAAACCTGGGTAGAAAGGTGGGGTCACCATTCACCAGGAAGCACGAGGGTTAAACCCAACCAGGAGGATGTTAATGAATATGAGGCAGGGGCAGCACTGTGGTTGAAAACCAGAGGGCATGAGCCAAATCCATGGTTAAAGAGAAGACCGAGATGAGAGTCAAAAGCATTCTGAAGTCTATATAGTCAAAGGTGGAGGCAGCTCGTGCAGTTCTGGGGGGATCCCTGGAGTGTGCTTTGAGAAAAGCATTCTCCTGTGGTTTAAAGCTACACTTTCCTAGTCAACATCTGGGAATGAAGAAGGCATTAAGAATGAGGGAGGGGTAACTTTATTTTTATAGAGAAATTTAGCAAGATAACTTAAAAGGAATTATATTTTTGTTTCAGAAAAAATGCCCTGGCTGCAGTCTAGGAAATACATTAGACTTGAGCAGAGGTTTTTAAAAAAGTGGCCTTCCCTCCTTCATACTCCATGTAGGGAAGAAAATACAACCACTTTTGCTCCGCCTTCCAGACTTGAGGACCACAGACCCTTCCTATAAGAGAGTTCCAATTATTTCATCATAAAGTTTCTATCAGTTGCCAGATTTTAGGATCCTTGTTTAGAGAATGCTGGGAGGCAGTGTTTGTTTTGTGAACCATTTATTCCCAAGTCCAGTCCAAGGACATGCCTAAACATTCCTGTATTTATTTCTAAAACAATGATTCTGAAATGGAAACATGTTTTGACACCCAATTTATCACGCCACTATGACAAATGTGCTGGAAAGAAAACATGACATTTTATAACCTCTTTCTCCCAGAGACACTCTCTTATACTCCTAACTCTGGCTCTGTGACAAGTATATATGCTCATGAGGATTAAGTCATATATATAAAGCATTTCACCTAGATCATGGCACATAGATCAACAAATGTTAGCTGTTAATGGTTATAATCAACAGCATCATTATCATCACCATTCTGGTTGCACGTCTAGTATGTAAACATCATGGCAGGGGGAGGAATATGTCTTGAGCTCATCCTTTCTACATGCTAGAAAATACATGAAGGGTGGGGGTGCTGTTTAGTGAAAGTATCCCCATGGACTGGCAAGCTAGAAAACTGACAGTTCTGCCTTCAACTATAGTCTTTGGATTGTTACAAAAGCTAGATTATCTTCCATTCCAGGGGCTAACCCAGAGTGGTGCATGGACTTTGGATAGTGGTTGAGTTGTGGTTAGTACTTCTACACTCTCATCTCAAAGTGCATTATTCTCTCTTTAGTCTGCTTCAGCCACACTGACCTCCTTTGAGCTCCTTTCATCCACAAGTCATTTCTTCTCCAGGGATATCATCTGTCCTGCTTCCAGCTCTTCACCTGGCTGGCCAGCCCTTTGTATCTATAAGGTGTCAGTTTATCTTTCCCTCATCAGTCAGGCCTTCCCTGAAAATGTCATCTAAGTTGGTTGCTACCACCTTCATAATACTTTTCTCAATTTGTAATTAAATATTTGTGTTGCTTACTTTCTCCCCCTATATGGGGCTGGCCGCTCATCAACTGTTGCCAAGGTGGGCACCTTCTGGGTCTTCATGTGGTGGGCACCAGTGTTTGGGAAGAATTCAGCTATGTCACATGTCATCATAGATTAAGAAATAGGCTGTATTAGGGAAATGGAATGCTTCAAGGCCAGGATGCAAGAAAAAAAGAGACAGGTATAAGTACTTCTGTCATTCCACAAAGGGTGGTGGGTCCAGGGGGCTCTGCCGGGCATATGCAGGTCTATATGCCAGAAGGAGTCCCTTATCATTATTGCTTTATCTCTTTAGAGGGAAAAATGAGAGCAGCTTCTCCAATGGGGGGGGGCATCATATTATTTATCTATCAGGCCGTCTGGATTTGAGTGTCAGCTATTTAAAGGAGTTGTCTGGGAAGGCAAGGTAATCAGTTCCTGAGGACCTTGAGGCCCATAAGAGGTTCAAGCATCCTCTGCTGGGAAAGGAAGCCCCTGGGTCCATAAAAACTTAAGTGTAGGTAAAACTCTTTCTGCTGGGGAAGGAAAATCCCTTGCCTCAATTGGTTTCCCAGGTCACTTTGGACAACTCTGCTCATTGCATCAATGCAACATATGATAGTGACTGGGATATAGCAGATGCCCAATATTTCTTCAATACATGAAGGAATGAATATATGAAACAATTAACAAAGGAGCCTAGTGACTCTTTAGAAATTAGCATTTGGAATTATTCAGATTCCAAGAATATATTCTTCTGGGATAGCTACTAATAAGTAAAGATTCTAGTTTATATCTCTGGGGAGATTTGTTTATGGCACATAGCGTGAACACCAATAATATTTTCTAGGAACTCATGGTTATCAGTTCTTTGCCTGGGAAAGTAGAGGCATCCTGGAAGCCATGTCATGATACAGCAGATTTTCAGAGAGGTAGGACCTTGAGTATTTGGCCAAAAAATACTCACACTTCCCAGAACACATACAATGAAAAGGTTGTGTAGAAAACATCATTTAGTCTCTGTATGTTGACTTTTAGGACCTTACAATCCCTGTGGCTCCCAGATCTTCTCAGGGATAGCAGGATTGGTAGGCAAGGCATACTTTGTCCTTAGGTACCTCAAAAATTGTCCTTATTCTTCAGCTCATCTCACCAATAGCTATGATACTTCAGGGCTCACTGGCAACTCAGAGATGAATAGATTGCTTCCACCCTCAGCTCGATCTCTTAATGACAATAAAATACCAGAGCTTTCCAGAGCCAATGACAGGACATCCCAAAGCCATAATTTTGAAGGAATAGGAGGTGGGGAACCAGGGAACTGGAAAGACATAAAAGTGTCAACAGTGAGGGAAAGGAGCAGAGAGGAGGAGAAAAGGGAGTGCATTTAGTCAATAGGAGTGATTTTTCAAGGAGGAAACAATTCTAGCCAACCTGAACAAAAAGAAGACTTAAATATAAATACATAGGGATGTTTCCTGGACAGCAATGAACAGAAAATAAACATTAGTAATTCCGTTGGGACTTTCCATCTGTTTCTCTGTACATACTTTTTAAATTCTTCTCTCTCTGCCCTTCAGCTTTCTCTACATCCTCCTCCACATAGAGGAGTAGGGCTGTCCCTCAGTGACTTAGTTTTTAAACACTTCAAGTCATAGCAAGCAGACACTACCTAGCTCTCTTTGACTTGCACTTCTAAATTTTTTTGGGAGAATGTATGACTTGTCTAACTTTGGCCAGGGGTCTAACTCCAGACCAGTCACAAAGCGTTGGAGACTTGGCTCGTGTAGTAAATGACTCCTAGAAGTCCATTCTTATGGGTGGGCAGTTAGGGGAGAGGGGCTTGGTCCTATCAAGGACTGGGGATCTGCCTCCAGCAGTGTCCTGTCAGGGGGTGGATGGAGAGACTTCCGCAGAGCAGATAGCAGGGAAGGAGGGATTAAGAGGGAACTTGACAGATGAGCTGTGTGCTCCCCAAGCTCCAGTTGCCTTCATCGTCTGTTTTTATAAGCGCCTTTGAAGGAGATTTTCCTAGAGACTTACAGGAAGGAAGCAGCTGGAAATGGCTGGCCAGGGTAACAAATCTGGGCTGGAGACCTGATGACAATTTCTGAACAGGATTTAGTAACTGGTTTAGGTGAAGATTTGGTCTTAAACTCTCTATGTACCTCCTTTCATCCTTCTCTATACTCTATGACCAAAGGAATGCATTTTAAGGCAGTTTGGATGGAATTAGAAGTACCTTCCCAGAGACAGTATTAATAATTTTTCCTTTAAGGGCTTGAATGTGATCTTCCTCCTGGCCTCATTAGAAACAGGCTCAGCCAACCACATTGGGTGAACCCCGGAGTTACCTGGGGCTCTCTTTAATCTCCTGGCCCTAGGACTTTTCTACATAAAACTTTTTTATCCTTCATCCTGTGACACTGCTTTGGCTATTATCTCCAGAATTAAACTATGTCAAAAGGTTTTTGAAATATATGAGTGTATTGCCCTCACTGACTCATTGTCATGCGAATAAAAAGACAACTTCAAAGGTTGCAGCAGGCGTTAGGAACAGTATTTCGTTGCTGATTCCAGGCTGGTGAATCTTAATCAAAATGTTCTTTCTCATAACCTCCATGTTTCTGAAGTGCCTTTCAAACAATTTTAGAATGCTTGTGTTTCATTTGGGTCCCTCTGGATCTCACATTAAATTCAGAGAGACACTGTTAATGCCTTCCCCAGGGCAATCTCCATTCCTCTTCTCATACTCAAATGTCCCCAATACAGTTTTATCCATTCCCTTTTTTAGTGTTGGTTTCTACTGGGGTTTTCCCTTAGGACCTAAGGAAATGCGAAAATTGGTGGCCGTTATGGTTCATTGGCTGTTTACGAGGGTACGGAGTTCCCCAGTAGGTTTCTTCTGCAAAAATAAAGTTTCAGATGTCCATTTAATTTTTTCCTCTTAAACCAACTGGATTAGGCTTCCCCAAAATAAAGAAGATTTATTATTAGAACAAATTAGAACAGAAAAAAAACATTAAAAAATATAGGACCTATGCAAACTGTAATCGAGGTGATACTCCTATTCCCAAGAAAGGAGACTATAAACTTGATGATACTAAGTGAAAAGTTGACTTCCACTCCCTCCCCTGACCCAGAACTTTTGCCATTTAATGGCGAGAAAGATTTGAGCCAGAGAACCATACATTAGAGTTTCTACATTTCAAGTTTTCTTTGGCTACTTGCCTTTGTATGTTTTCCATGTGCCAATAACATCTGGCTATCTAAAGTTTTAAGGTTCTTTTTTCCTAGCAATTAACTAACTTTTGTTAGTTTACCTTTTTAAAAATCTCATTAGGCTGCAACTGAACAGTTTAATTAAAACAGACTGCACAGTGTTGGAGTTTGGTAGTCACTCTGGAAGCCAGTTTTTACATTTAAGCAATCCCTCTACTGAATGACCCCAGAGATAATGAGCTCCCTCTTACCTGCAGAACTCTACTTTGGTGCCACCCTGTCTACCTGCTCAGCCTGTGGAGGAGACTCAGCACCTCCTGTGGCTGGAGGGTCAATGCCACCTCCCAGCTCTGACCCTGACCTCCATGCACTCTGGGCTTCTAAGTAGGGGAATATCAATAGGGCAGTGCTATTGATAGGTAAGTATTTGGGTGGAGTGATTAGACGGTTCCATATTCTAATACCAAAGAGAAGATGGGTAACCAAGATGGAAGAGGAGTGACTGGATGATAGGGAGAGGGAAGGGAGATTGGCTAGATATTAATGGAGTTTTAAATCAATAATGGAATTCTCTGATAGCTTAGTACGTGAAATAAAAACCAGTGGTGCTCATCTGCTGCACTACAGAATCACGTGGGACTTCTTGAAATACTAATGTCTAGGCTCCATGAACCGGGGTTCTGATTTAATTAGTTTGAGTAGGGCCTTGAGTATCAGTGTCATTAAAAAGCTCCTCAGGTGAATCTAACGTGCAGGAGAAACTGAGAAACACTGATTTGGGACCAAAAGTGTCCTCATGTTTTTCAGCATTTGCAGGACACAGGTAGAAATGGCCCTTCACACTTCATAAAATCAGGTTCTGTCTTATACTATACAAATCTAGACTCTATATGTGAGGGTGGCGGTCCTAGAGTCTGATGCTATATAAGCCTCTCAGGTGATGCTAATGCAGATAGTTGGTGGACTTTGAAAAATACTCTGGAAGAGAGAGAAGAAAGTATCTCCTTTTTACACATCTGTCATTTGTGATGAACATGTGATTTTGTTCAAGCCTCACAGTGTTCCTATGAGGAAAGCAATATTATCTCATTTTACAGTTAAAGATACTCCAATAAAGGAGATTAAATTACTTGTCCATAAATACAAATGTAGTAAAAGCAAAGTCTGACATCACACGTGAGTATTTAGTTGAAGTGCCTAAGAGAAGGAAAACTTTAACCACAAATTCTGTTTCCTAAGCTTTTCTAGGCTTCCTGTTGGCATTCTAGCTGGCCTCCAAGGGAAATTCTTAGTAGCTCTTGGCTGGGATGAGGTAGATGAGAGGGGCTGGCTGAGCAGCAAACACAGCTGTGGACCTAGTCCGACCTGGGCAGGGAGAGCTTCTGGGATGGAGCCGTGCTCAGAAAGCTTTTCCCCGGTGTGGCAAATCTTGAGGAACTGTAAGCTCTGCCAGCCGTGCTTGCAAGAAGAAGCCAATAATTTTAGAGCAAATTAGAAAGCCTCACTGCTTTAATTCTTATTTTTCCTGCTGTCTGTCAAATGTCAATCCTTGTTGTCCTGACAAGGAAATACACTCTCTACCAGTGAAGAGGATCTGAAGACTCCATGAACACACATTTGTGACTATAAATACACCTGGGAGAAGGGCGGCTTCGTCAGACACTGAAGGTTTCTGAATGGATGAGGAGTGTGAACTGAGGCCAGTGATCATGTCTTCAGTATGTCTCACTTCTGGGTGAGAGAGAAGCCCATTTCCTGTGAGTCATTTCTTCTCCTTCTCTCCTCAGAGGGAACATTTTCACCAAGTTTCACACATTTTAGCCTAAAACAAATACCAGCCCACTTTGGTGCCAGGTTCTCTGTACTCTGGACCTTCCCCTTCCACTACTTGCCTGGCGCTTACACTTGGATGCCTCAGAGTCAACTAAGCATGTCCCTCATCTAGTGCCTTCCCAATGGCAGAAGCTAACTCTGCTGTCTCCTCAGTTGCTTCAAGCGAAGCAGAGGAGCCTCCTTGGCATCTCCGTCTCTTGCCCCATGGCTCCTCCAGCACCTAGCGTGTTTCCCTGAAAATAAGACCTACCCATAAAATAAGCCCTAGCGAGATTTCTAAGCATTTGCACAATATAAGCCCTACCCTGAAAATAAGACCTAGTGATGGGCGTGGCTACGCAGCGTATCTGCACAACCCATGCATTTTGTCGTGGAGCGGTAAAGATGAGCAGCCCTTCTCATCTGCCCCATCGTGACAGCTACTATCCCAGAGGTGACCGGAAAGGTGTGGGCAGCCCCACCAACAAGGTCGGCTCCTCCTATCAGGTCCCGGCCATCCTGTGCGTGCTGCAAGCTGAGGCTTTGAGGGGAAAATAATACATTCCCTGAAAATAAGCTGTAGGGTGTCTTCCTGAGGAAAAATAAATATAAGACCTTGTCTTATTTTCGGGGAAACATGGTAGTTCTGTGAGGTCTCCTTGTCAGTGTTTCTCAGACCTGCTACCTCTCCCTCTTCTCATTGCCACCATGCTCACTGCTGGGGCTGGGACAGTGGCCCACCCTCTCCCTACTTTTCCTGCCTCCATGCTTGCCCCTCCCATTCCTTCTTCCCATTGTGTTAGCATCTTGGAAAGATCCCTGGCTAACTTCTATTTTAAACTTGCAGATGGATTTTTGTTAATCTTTAGAATAAGCATCAAAACCTTGGCCTGTTATATCTAACCAATCTAACATGGCCCGTTATGCTCAACCCTTGCCCACTTCTCCAGCTGTAACTCCAAACTCTCCCCTGCTTGCCTTTGAAATCCCATTCACACTGGTCTCCTGTGGTCCCTTGAATGTTTCCTGTTTGCTCTTCCTTCTGGGCCTTTGTCTCAGTGTTCCCACTGCTGGAACTCCCTCCCCTTTGCCTCATAGTGCTTCCTCCTACTTCAGCTTTTCACAAGCATGTCATTTCCACAGGTCTCCTTTCCTGCCTTTCCCAGATGAGCTCACATCCCCGAGCTGTGCACACTGGCTTCCTGCACACGACTTCTAGCTGTTTATCCAAGTCTACAAAAGGCAAGGTCTCAGCCTTTGTTTTCCTCTGTACATCTCCACTGTAACTCAAGTGCCTCGCACATACCAGCTACTCAATAAATATCTAAGTAAACTCATAAAGGTGTAATAAGTGATGGACACCACCCCCTACCCATTCCATCCAGCTAAGAACGAAGGATGATTACAGCATGACACTCCTTGAAATCTTCAGTTGCTCAACTTACATTTTAATATGATACCTGGTTAGAATTTGAAAAGACTGCGATCAAAGAATGATGATGTACTGTTTACAAAACTCTCTGTTCTGTTTTATACCATTGATCCTTCTAAGGACTTTGTAAACGAGGTAGGGCTATCATCATTGTGTTTGTCCACGGAAGACAAAACTGGGGCTCAGTGAAGGAAAGTACTTTGCACAAGGTCAGACAAAGAGATGAGGCATAAAAGGGAAAAGAGCCCTCATTATGTGAACTCTATCCAGTACAAAATGTTAATAATAGTAGTAACAATAATAGCCAACTTAGTGATTGAAATATTTTTAGATGCTGTGCTCAGGACTTTATATAAATTGTCTTACATGTACCGAAAAGCCTTAAGATATAGTACAATTACTATCTTTATAGAGGGGAAGTGGAACCTTAGGGAAGTTAAATAACCTTCAGTAAGTGCTAGATACAGAGATAAAACTCCGGTACTCTTGTACCAGATCTCTGCTCCTAACAATTTACTCTTTGGTCTTATCTATGTTTATGGGAGCTCCTGGCTTTATTTCATCACTTCTACGACCACATCACTAACACATCACTTTGGTAGTTTGGCCTTCACCACACCAGAGACCACATATAAAAAAGCAATTTAAGTTTTTAAAAGAAGTATGTCTTTCTTTTTTTGTTGTTGATTCATTTTCCTTTGCAGTTCTTTTCTTTTCTTTTTTTTCTCTTCCTTATCACATTCCTTCCTGGGCTCTTTACTCTTTATAGGATGTAGTAAATTGGTAACAACAACGAAACAAAACTCAAATTTCGCTAAAGGGCAAGTCTAAAATCTATGTCCTCATAGTTTTCTTGTTGAGAATGTGATGCCTTTTGCAAAAAATGTCTAGTCTGTCTCTAGTCCAATTTTTAGTGAAATAAACTGCCAACAGTGAAATTAACTGTTCTGGGTTGGAGCCGTCTTGGTTGTTCAGGTAGGCTCATTGGCGGAGTGGAAAATGCTCTGACTTGAAATTCAGAAGACTTGGCTTGTAGGCTCAGCTTTATCATTTAGCTGAGTGACATGTAGCGAGTCACTTAACCTCTCTGAACCTAAGCCTCTTCATCCATAAAATGAGATAATAGCTTTATTTTGTGAAAAGTCATCTTGAATTGTGAAGCATCTTTCTATCATAAGGGAGTTATTTGCACTTTCTTTTAGGAAAAGGGAAGACCATGAAATACAACATTTTCATTAATATTTTCAAGAGGAGTGCTACAGACAGACTCTTCTATCTAACTAGGCAGCTGGTGCCATTGAATACATTGAGTAAGTCTCCAAATAAACAGTGTACAACGGAGCTCAGGACAGGTCAGAGCCGGGGTGGCAGTGGCAGTGAAGAAGGAAAAAAATGAATAATTTCTCTCTTTAGGCTTTGGGTTGAGCACGCTGGCATGGCAAGAGTGAAGGGCTCATGTGAAGCTTGTTGTTCTCCCTTCTTAACAATCCTTAGGGATAGAAAATTGATTTTGTTCTTATGTTTCAACTCAAATTTATTGTCAGTGTCTGCCAGAAACACTTTGTCAAGGCCATGTCAGAGCTCACTGGAGACAGGCCACATGAATCTGCACTGTCTTGCACAGGCTGGGGAGGGCAAGGTGGCCTCACCATGCATATGCCATTCTGTCCCTAGTGTTTGGTTATAGTGAGGGAAAGATGTCCAGAGTAAGAGGGATTTAGAAATCCTGGCTTGGAGACTCCCATTGCTCTCTTGTGTTTTTACAAAATAAAACATTAGGGTTTGAAAGCTGACTTTTTCATGGTTAGAGGCCAAAGTTACAACCAATTAATTCATAAAGTATACTCACCAGCTTATGTTAGATATAGTAAATTCTAAAACAAAGCCCCATTTTTTAGTTTTTTCCATACCTGCTTTTCAGAGTCTCATTGACTTTGTAACTCAGAAGTGCCAAGAGGGCCAGGCACAGTGGCTCACGTCTGTAATCCTAGCACTCTGGGAGGCCGAGGGGGACAGATCGCTCATGGTCAGGAGTTCGAAACCAGCCCAAGCAAGAGCGAGACCCTGTCTCTACTAAAAATAGAAAGAAATTAATTGGTCAACTAAAAATATATAGAAAAAATTAACCGGGCATGGTGGCGCATGCCTGTAGTCCCAGCTTCTCAGGAGGCTGAGGCAGAAGGATCACTTGAGCTCAGCAGTTTGAGGTTGCTGTGAGCTAGGCTGACAACACAGCACTCTAGCCAGGGCAACAGAGTTGAGACTCTGTCTCTAAAAAAAAAAAAAAAAAAACCTTGGGAGATGACTTTTGAACTGGCAGAGGACATTAAACACCTAGGTCCCTTGATTGGTCACTTTGAGACATTCCTGCCTGGGAATAGGCTGACCCCTAGGGAAGGTCTTTAGGATAGAGAAGTACCAGTTAGCAAACTCTCCAGTGCATCAACACAGATTTATTTTCAACTTACACTAGTATACAGGTGAATGATTCAGTTACCTTAGTGGTAACTGTGACATCATATTTTTATACTGTGACCCTCTTTCTCTTGCTTCAGGTCTAGGGTGAAGGTTTGGTAGTTCGGTCTTCAGGACTCCAGAGACCACATTCACATTAATCTAACATTTACTGAAACTTTAATAATGTTCTAGGCCCTTTCCTATATATTAGCTCATTAAAGTAGTTTCATACAGTCCTGCAACTTACCTATTACCATTATCCTTCTTTTTAACAGATGAGGAAACTGAGGCTGAGAGGGGTTAGCTAACTTGCCTAAGTCATACAAGTAGTGACTGGCTGATTGGTGCTTATGCCCAACTGTTCTCAGGTTAATCCCTTGCTCTCTCCATAAATTACAACTGCCCTGTGGATGACATTGCTAAACTTGGTGTTAGGGCGTCCCGTGCAATTTCATTTTGTGAAGTAGAAGATGGGAAACTCCTGGACATTCATCTGAGTTCCTTTATCAGGGCCTGTTCACTGACCTTTTGACTACAAGGTGCATTTGAGGTTGTCAGTTCTGTAGCCTGTGATCTTCTGGCCCATTTAAAATGCTATTCTCATTACAAATCAATTAACAAAAATCTATTGCATACCTACTCAGTTCCAAGCCTTGTACTGAGTGCAGAAGATAGAGTAGTGAAGAAAAGACAATGTCTCTGCTCTCATGAAGCTTTTTCTAGTATAGGAGACAGGCAATTATCAAAGAAATAAATCACATCATGTCAGATAGTGATAATCTCTCTGAGGATAAATAAAGCGGAGTATGAAGATGGCAAATAATATTTTAGATGGTGAGACCTCTCAGAAGAGGTGACACTTCAGCCTAAAGGTGAATAATATAAGCAGTGTGAATCTCATGGATATTTGGAATGAAAATGTCAGAGGAAACAGGCAGTGCAAAGGACTTGAGGTAGAAACATACAAAATATGCTCAAGAAATAGCAGGAAAGCCATTCTGGTTGGCTTGGGTGGGCAAAGGGAAGAATGGAAGGAAATGAAATAGGAGTGGTATTAATATCTGGGAGAAGTTGGGAGTGCCATATAAGACTTTTTAGACCATGGCAGGGGCTTTGGATTGTATTTTAAGTGGAATGGGAATCAGTTGGAGGGTTTTGAACAGGGACATGATATACTCTGTTTTTTCTAAGGCTTTTTCTGGCAGCTGTATTGATGACAAACTGTGTGTGGGAGTCAGTGGAGGCAGACAGGACGATTAGGAGGTTGCCACAAAAGACCAGATTAGACATGACAGTGGACTTGGATGGTCAGAAGTGGTTAGATTAAAAATGTATTTTGAAGCTAGACCAGATAGGATTTGCCTGCAAATTAGGTGTGGGTTGTTACGAAGGTTAATTCACTCTTATCTATATAATTGCAATTGATGGCCATGATCCTGGGAACCGACTGGAGGTAAACCTAAGGGTGCGCACTCCTCAGCCTCATGCCTTCTTCATCTTGGGCTATGCAATCCTTTCACCTGATTCACAGGTGGGTGCAACTCTGATGCCCCATCTTCTGTTATGCATTGTGCCTCCTGTGAATAAGATATACATCACCCATTCACTGTTCTCATGGAGGTCTTATTCCAACAAGAGAGATGAATTTACAAAGTAGAGTGAAAGAAATGCTATGGAAGCGGTAGTTCTCTGTGGGATGTAATGGATTTTAACCTGGATTGGAAAACCAAAATTCAGGGTTTGCTAGGGGAAGTGGCAGGGGATCTGAGCTTTAAAAGAGACCTTTCGGTTCCATGTCCATGTCTGTTTATGGTCAGTTTCCTAATTTCTTGCCCTTGGCCTTTCTTTCTCTGTGTCTCTCAGCTCCTTTTATTTATTGTTCCATAAATGAGTAATCCTTCTTTTTCAGTCTAGAGGCGGGGGTGGAAGAAGCATGCATTATCTCAGTGACTCAGTCTGCATGCCAATTTAGGACAGACACTCAAGGCTGTTCTTTTGTCCTGTGGCCAAAATCATCAGATCTCAGAGTAAACCTTCATTGCCTACTGACCCACCAAAGCTGCCACAGTGAGGGAGCCTGTCAGGATTTCATAATATGATCCTTGTAAAATCCCTTAAGCTTAGGCCTTGGGGCCTATAGGAAGCTCTGTTAACCTTGCTCTTTGGCCCAGCTGCTAGGGAAGAGCATTTCCAGTCATCACTCATCTCAGAGTCTAAGGCAAGGTCTGTGCCTGTGTGTTTGCTTATGTCTTGCAGGGCTCTCTTCACCTGGTTCATTGTTTTCTCAGGCTTGACCAAGCATTCCTTTGTAATAGAGGTGAAAACATTGTCACGACAAAAGGCCTAAGGTTTCAGACACAGTCAAGGCTCAGATAGATTCTCCTGCAGAATTATTGTATAATAAATCTGTTTACCATGTCCATGCCTCATGCAAAGTATGAATGTGCTGCTGCATTATCAAGTGTCATTAGCTGACATCAATATGAAAGAGGCTCAAGTAACATTCCCAAAGTGATAGGATAGCAAGGATTTAAACTCAGTCTTTTAAGCTCCAGCTATACCACCCACCTCCCAGTAGGCCTCTCATTTATTGGAAAGTGAGCTTGTAGTATTACATGAAAGTAATTTTAGTTTATTACTAGACTATTGAATTTATGCCAGTCCTTTGATCATTCTCTGGTTGCTAATTTAATACTATTGTTAATTAAGGAAATATTAATAATTTCAGAACAGCAATTTTGGAGCTCCTCTGCTAAATTGATAGTATTTTTTTATCTTTCGTGTCATGGAACACTGAAACATTCTCCAGTTGACACAGATACACATAGAGATATTTTTAAAATTTAATGCTTTTTATCCTTTTTGAGCAGTGATATAATTTATATATATGAACGTGTATTATCCTTCAAAGTATTCACTGTGGGAGGTCAGATATTCATTTCAACTCATATCCTCATTGGTCCCTCATTGGGGAATTATTTTCAGACCTAGTCAACAAGCTGTGGAGGCAAATCTGTCCCATTTTAAAAATAATTACTTCTATTAGTTGATTTCAAATGTATAACATTCACTAAATTAAAGATCTGTTGCCCGGCGCATTTATATTCAAGTTGATATGCATTAGAGATTATGTGGGAAATCGAGATCCTTTGATTAAGATTTCTCCATTTACTATGTATAGCATGGATATTTAAAAAGTGAAAATATTTTTATCCATTAAAACTCACCTACTTTCTTGATTTTGGATGACATTGTCAAGAGCGTTTGGCCTTCAGAGATGTCTAAAAGTAGTTTAATTTAACCCACTCTGGAAATCTACAATCTACTACTGCTTATGTGCTGTCCTCCAAATCTTACTTCTGGATTTTTATAAACATTATTAATATTAGTTAATTAACTTCAGATTTCTAGAAGGCACACACGTGGCTTTTCTAACAACTTCAGTTTTTGAATTATTGAGAGAAACGATAAGATTTTTTTCTTCTTTGTTTCTTCTATATTTTTTTAATAAAGATGAGACAAAGATAATTGTCCAGAATGTTATCCCAAAAGGGATACTGTAGTGTTAAAGGATGTGGGCTTTGGAGTCAGACTATCATGTTTAAGTCCTGACTCTGCTGCTTACTGGTTAACAGTTCTTAAGGAACATGTGAGACTTTTCTGTGTCTCAATTTTCTCATCTATTCTCTGGTCTCTATTTTGCTATTGAGAATGCCACTATAACTTTAATTACTCCTTTGCTTGGTAATCTTTTCCTTGTTCCTGTTTTTTATTTCCAATGTCTTTGATACTCTGTTTTTCTATGATGAGTGTAGACGTAGGTATTTCATTTATCTTGCTCAGGACTTGTGGTGCTTATGCAATCTGAGATTTCATGTATTTTATTAATTTGAGATATTTCACAGCCCTTACTTTTCTGAATATTTCTCTCCCTCATTCTCACTTCCTGATACTCCTAATAGACATATGTTGGTCCTTCTTTTGTTCTCTGTATCTTTTAACCATTCTTACATTCCTATCACTTTGTCACTCAGTGCTACATCTTGGGTTATTTCCTTAGCTCTGTCTTTGTTAGTTGATTCTCCTATTGAATTTATTTTTTCAAGCCACTGGATTTTAATTATCAATGACTATTGTTTTTATTTCCAGAAGTTCTATTTTTCCTCAATTTTCTATATATTTTTATGGTTACTTCACTTGATCTTAGCCAAATGGCTGAGAAGTGGTATTTTTTGTGGTTTCTTATTCTTTGTTTTCCAGTCTTTATTTTTATCTCTTTAGGCATATAAATTATTTTCTAAGCTTGTTCAGATTATTTGTCTTTTTAGGTACTCTACTAATCTTACTCTGTCTGCTCATTATTTTCTAGCACATTTTGTAATCTTTGGTTGGGAATTCTGTATGTCATTTTTTTCCTCTGGTATGAATTTCATATGACATTGGTTCAGTGAAATTTTTCAGTTTTTCTGCCAGATACTTCAGTAGGATTAGCTTGAATTCTCATCACTCATGGACATTGTAAACTGACCTCCAAATTTCTGATTATGTAAACTTGGGAGTTTTGATTTCTCATTGAATATTTTTTTCAAAATATTATGGGAGTACAAACATTTAGGTTACTTATATTGCCTTTGCACTGGCTGAGTCAGAGCTACATGTGTGCCCAGTGCACACCTCACCCATTAGGTGTGAATATGCCCATCCCCTTCCCTGCCTTCCCACCTGCCTGACCCTTGATGAATGTTACTTCCATGTGCACATAAGTGTTGATCAATTAGTACCAATTTTATGGTGAGTACATGTGGTGCTTGTTTTTCCATTCTTGTGATATTTCACTTCAGAGAATGGGCTCCAGCTCCATCAAGGATAATTCAAGAGGTGCTAGTTCACCATTGCTTTTAATGGCTGAGTAGCACTCCACGGTATACCTATACCACATTTTATTAATCCACTCATGTATTGATAGCACTTGGGTTGTTTCCACATCTTTGCAAGATGCTAATAATTTTCTAACAGTAAAGGCTGTGAGACCTAGGCATTCTCCTCTACTGCTGAATGAGTCTCCTAGGCTGCCTCACTTCTTCCAACAAAACTAAGCACAGGCAAGTCTAAGGAGACAGAAAATTGAAACAAAGCAGACACTTGCCTATAGATTCTTGATGCTAGTTCTCTACTCTGGAAAGAACAGCCTTATAGTGTTTGGTCCCTATTGGAACTTCTAAGAAATCATGGCACTGACCCCATATATTATATGTAAATCACTGGGGGTTTCTAAGGTTATTCCTGTGTCTAAACTAATTTTTTTCTTTTTCATAGTAAAGTTCTCTCACTTCAAATAGGTAAAAGATACCATAGCATTTAAAGCAAAAAAAGAATGCTTAGGAAGCTTGTTGTAAAAATATTGAAATTATAAAATTATTAAGAAATCTTAAACCTATCTAAGCCATTTGACTCCTCTTGGACAGTTTTATTCTATCAAATGAGGGAGTCAAAGATATGACTTTGAAGACCTCCACAAGCATGTTTTATTATTTTCTGTGTGGATACCAGGGACATGGATTTCTATCTCTGATTCACATTTGTAGAACAGCCACATGGCAATGGCAGCCATATCCATTTAGTTTTCAAATTAACTTAGGAGTACCTTTAGGATATAATGTTGTTTGGGCCCTGTTAAAACCAGCTCTACCATTCTGATGTTATGTGGATTGGGAAGTGGACAATAGATCTCCTATGGATATTTTTAACAAGGAAATAAATGGCTATACAGCATGATCCAATGCTGATTCACACTGGCTCATGAAAAACAAATGGGCACTTCCAATTTTGCATTAATTGATGTTATGTTGGTAGCTTGATTTTGGGCATAATGGGAATATTTACACTTTGGAACTTAAAAAAAAAATCACTATAATTCAGGGCTTTTGTTTTTTATTTTTTCTTCTTTTCCTTTCCTTTCTTCTCTCTCTCTCTCAGCTGGGTGTTAGAAAATTTCTACTTAAAAACAAGAGGGTAAACTGTGTGACTAAAAATTACTTAAGACCTTAAAATAAATTTTCTTTCTAGCACAGAATTTGGATTTCTGCTAGAAATTAAAAGGCTATTTCTTCCAAAGGAACATGACTAGTGGTAGAGATGGTGAGATATTTGTTTAAATGGGTGCAAATAGGACACTCTTTTTTTTTTTTACACTTTGAAGATACTATCTACTTTAAAAAATATATGTAGGTGAAACCCAAAGTTACCTAATTCCATTTGTAAAGTGTTCAATTTAGCGTATGTACTCTAAAAAGGGAGGAAACGAAATTGAGATTATGCAGAAAATCAATAGAATTCATTATGAATTGATAGTATATTTCTTGTAACCTCTAAGGAAAAAGGAAAAATTCCTGCAGCAGGATTCCTACAGTTAAGATATTAGATTGTTGGCCCTTCTATCTTTTGTTTCTTTCTCTTCTGTTGATTCTCTGGGAACTTTATTATCAATTTAACTTCTAAATAAGGATGGCCTGGAATAGGATGAAAAGGCAAACTTCAATTCTGTCAGTTGGTATGAATAAAGTAAAATATTTTCAAGTATGTTTGTAATTATCTAAAATCTCAACTATTTATGATTCTCCTAAACCTCCAATCCCAATACAAAATATTAGTATTAAAGAATTATTGCTGTTATTGTTCTTAATGATTTTCTTGGATGATTATTAATTGAAGTTCTTATGTGGACTATGCATTTTGATATTTGATAGTATCCAATTCAACATTTTATTAACACTTCTTAGTATTTTCTTCTTTTTTTGTTATGTATAAATGATGTTTCTTCCAACAGAGAACATTTTTGATACAATCAGGGCAACCAGAAATTTTAAAACTAAGAATTTAATAAATACCCAATCAAATTAAGCAAGGGCAATTGCTTCTGCTCAAAGACAGTTAGTTTTAAGTAAGGTGTTATTTAGAAGTTGATTATATTATTAAACAATTGCCTGAAGTTTGGGTTAATAGCTAAGAAGTGATGAGTTGCCTTTTTTGGTAACGTAAAGAAGGGCAGCTAGCTACTGCTCCTCTATCACAGAAAACTGAAAAGCCAAGTTAACCCAAAACAGTTGTTTGTACTATAAAGATATTAATTAATTGATTTGTTCACTCCTCCAATATTGGTCTATAATAAACAAAACACTATAAAAATATGACAGTAAGGTAAAAATGACTGAGCTGACAAATTTTACAATCTATTATAAAATAAAACAAGTATAGTATTTAGGCTAGATGGGCCACCTGTTAAGTCAAAATAATGTTGTAATTTAATTTTATATTATTATTGCATCCTCCTCAAGATAGTCAAACCATTGTAGAGAATGTTTGATAGGAAATTTGTTGTAAAGGACCTTCTTAGGGATTGGACCTCTTAATTCCAGCCAAACAAAATACTCTGCTCAGCTTGTAGGATCAGAAAAACATGCATATTGGTTCTTACTTATACCTAACTTACCTATCATTATCTGAAAAATAAACTTCTCAATATAGATGCCTCCTTTTAGGAACTGACATTCCATTATTAAAATACCACCCTGTCTTTTATTTTTAAATTGCATTTAGTTCTATGTGGTAGACAGAATTATAAAATGACCTACAATGATACTTGCCTTCTGTAATTCCTTTCCATCCGCTGTGGACAGAAGTTGTGATTATGATCCCAAACCTTAGATGAGGTATTAGCCTCAGCCAGCACCTTAATTGCAACCATGGAGGCCCCTAAGCTAAGAACCCATCCATGCCATGATGGACTCCTGACCACAGAAACTGTAAGATAATACATATGTGTTATCTGAGATTGCTAAATATATGGCAATTTGTTACACAGTAGTAGAAAACCAATACATTTAATATACAAGGTAAGGAAGTACTGAAGAAAGAACCAAGAGGCAAGAGATTAAGAAACATGGGTAACTAGTCATTTATGGGTATCTTCCTCGAGGTCCCTGTTCCTTAATTTTTCTTGAAGACAGACCCATATTCCTCATTCTTCTGCTCCAATCTCTTTCTCCCCATTCACAGCATATGTGAAGGGTTCACACCTGTACCTCCTTTCTCCATACATTCTGCACATCCTTTTACCTGTCCCAATATTATCCATTTTTTGCATTAGTAGCTTTTACATAGTTAACACAGAATTTCTAGAGAGAAACACATTTCATTTTTAAAGAATTTATGACAATTTAAATGTATTTGAACATAAACTATAGTAGGTTCCAAATATTTGTAGAATATTGCAGCATTCTTAGAAGAAGAGAAATACAAACATGAATATTTGAGTTTTCTCTACTAGATTGCAGTGCACTGTCCCAGATGTTATGGGCAATGAGGGAACTGCACATTTACTGTTGCTCCAGCAGGACTGGTGTGTGTTTCCTGGTCTTTCCTCCTGTTCAGTCTACACCCACCCTACTCTGCACCACTGGGTCTTCATCTTCATTCACAGTCTTTCTTAGAGAAACTCTTGACACTGTTGCTGGAAATATAAATTAGTACAACCTCTATAAAGAACAGTATGGAGATTACTCAAAAAACTAAAAGTAGTTTGATACCATATGACCCAGCAATCCCACTGCTGGGTATTCCAAAACAAGGGAATTCAGTATATTGAAAAGCTATCTACACTCCCATATTTATTGTAGCACTATTCACAATAGCCAAGCTTTGGAATAAACCTAAGTGTCCATTAACAGATGAATGGATAAAGAAATTGTGGTACATATATGCAATGGAATATTATATAGCCACAAAAAGAATGATATCTTGCCATTTGCAACAACATGGATGGAAGTGGAGAACATTATGTTCAGTGAAATGAGCTAAGCACAGAAAGACAAATCTCACATGTTCTCACTCATATGCGGGAGCTAAATATTAAATACGGTTGAAGTCATGGAGACAGAGAGTAGAATGATGGTTACTAGAGGCTGAGAAGATGGTGGGGAGTGGGGATAAAGTGGGGATGGTTAATGCATGCAAAAATATAGTTAGAATGAACAATATTTGATAGCACAACAAAGCGACTATTAATATAATCAACAATAAGTTAGAGTATACTTTAAAATAACTCAAAGAGTAGAATTTCAGTGTTCCTAATGCAAAGAAATGATAAATGCCTGAGGTGATGGATACGCCAATTACCCTGATTTGATTAATTTACATTGTTTGCCTGTATCAAAACATCACATATACCCTATAAAGATGTACACTATTGTGTACTCATAATAATTAAAAAATAAAAAACAAAAGAAACAGTCTTACCTACCTAGCAACCAAATAAAATCAACCTAATTACTGAGTTGCCTTTCTCAATATTAATGGTGAATCACAAGGTATTGTAAGAGAACCAATATCTTAAAAGAAAAATATCAAGGTAATAAAAGAAAACTTGTCCCTCTAGCAAAGAGATCATTGGGGAAGAGAAAGAACTTAAAAAGTTTAAGTGATACATTCAGAATGATTTGTGAATACACCATGTCAAAAACAATTTTTTGGCATAGTACCACTAAAAGAGGACAATTTGAGAAAGAAAACTATTTTAGGTTAAAGACTATAGTTGCTAAAATAAAAATTTAACTAGAAAGAGTGGAAAAATAAATATTTGGTGAAAGAAAGAAAGAAAGAAAGAAAGAAAGAAAGAAAGAACGAAAGAAAGAGAGAAAGGGGTAGGGAGGGAGGGAAAGAAGGAAGGAAGGAAACAAGGGAGATGAAAAATATAAGAGACATCAAGGATTAACTCCAGAGATCTAATATTTGTTCAACAACAGTTCTAAAAAGAATAAATTAAATGGGAGAGAGGATAGCAAATAAATGATAGAAGAAAATTTCCCACAATTGAAAGACTTAACTCTTTAGATTTAAAGAGTTCATGGAAAACCCAACACAATGAATGAATGAATGAGAGAGCCACAGAATTACCCTTGGATTACAAATTTTCAAGGAGTCTGCAGAGAAGGAAACTTGTAAATGAGAATATTCTAAAGAGCTTTTCAGGTTTTAAAAAAATCACTCACAAAGGAATGTGAATCAGATGAGAGTTTTCACTTCTCATAAGCATACACAGATTCTGGGTGGGAAAAAAGTGATTCAATGAATGCTTTTCAAGTTCTAAGAGAAAATACTTTCAATCTAGAATTCTGTAGCCAGCCAAATTATCAACCTGAGGAGATGTCAGGTGTCAGGATAAACATGGAAAAAGTTTACTTTCAATTTATTTTGCTTTCTTAGCAACTTGCTTAGGAATGTACTCTAGCAATAGAACTTTGACTTAATCAAGAAGAAGGAAAACATGGCAACCAGGAAACAACTATTCCATCATAGTGTGGCAATGAGAAACTGTTCTAGGTAACTTTCTACAGACCTCGAGAACAGTTCCAAGCACTAAGGGCTCTTACAGGAAGGTCTCCAAGGCAAAAAGTAAAGTAGAAGATTAGAACACATAACTAAAAGTTTAGTTTTTCTAAAACTGAGGATATAATAAAGAAAAATTGATGTAAGAAAAATAAAAAATATTAGAAACTTGAAGAAAAAACAATGCTCAAAGAACTCAGGATCTAAATGCAATATAAACTAAAATGATTTTAAGTAAATTTATAAACTAAATTTATAAACTAAATTAAGTAATTTATAAACTAAATTGATTTATTTAAAAAATAATTCATTTGTTCCTTAATGTGAGGAACATCCTTCTCTAAGTGCCCTAGAAGTTGCAAAATCCTAAAGAAAGAATACAATGTATTTGGCCTGTCATTAAACAATGTTTATGCATTAATAACATAGTCATAACTGTATAAACACTCTTCCTTCATTATCAACTGTTAGACCCAACCTGTGTATAAAATTGAGATTATTGTATGAGTCATAGGATTGAGGGTAACTCCTAACAACTCTAACAATGTAAAAGGTTAGCTGGCCGAAGATGAGATTTGGGAGATGGTACAAAGAGGGGTGAGAGCAGGAGCGGAAATGAAGGAAAGCAAAGTCTTTATAACATACGTGTTACAAAATGGGAAGTTAAAAAATATTTTTAAAAGGGCCATGTTACCAAAAAAAATCAAAATATAAAAACTACCTTATTTAAAAATTTAAGGTACTATCAAACATTAGTAGAAGGAAAAAGAAGAGGGTATTGTATAGAAAAACATCCTCCTACTATGTATGGGGAAATTAATAGATATTGTATTAAGAAAATAAATCAAGAAATGGGGTTGTACACATATTAACTAGAATTTCCAAATTTACTGTAGAACTATTAATAAAAGCAGAAACTGGAGAATCAGGTTTCTGGAAAAGCAATGTCAGGAGACTTACTTTTAATCATAGATTCTTCTATATTTTTGGCTTTTTACATGCATGAGTGATGAGGGTAAAGCATATTGTTTGAAACTTTGGACCAGGTACAGTGGCTCATGTCTGTAATCCTAGCACTCTGGGAGGCCGAGGCAGGAGGATCGCTTGAGCTCAAGAGTTCAAGACCAGCCTGAGCAAAAGCGAGACCACGTCTCTACTAAAAATAGAAAAATTAGCTGGGCATCATGGTGTGCACC
Source organism: Cheirogaleus major (assembly GCA_963574435.1). Classification (NCBI taxonomy): domain Eukaryota; kingdom Metazoa; phylum Chordata; class Mammalia; order Primates; family Cheirogaleidae; genus Cheirogaleus; species Cheirogaleus major. The sequence goes on from CAUYPO010133167.1 coordinate 29,288, forward strand.
TGTAGTCCCAGCTATTCAGGAGGCTGAAGCAGGAAGATCACTTGAGCCCAGGAGTTTGAGGTTGCTGTGAGCGAGGCTGACGCCAAGGCACTCTACTCAGGGCAACAGAGTGAGACTCTGTCTCAGGAAAAAAAAAAGAAAAAAGAAACTTGGTTGTATTGGGTCATTAGGAACTGATAGAAGACATTTAAATTTGTAAGCCAAGGTATAAAATACATGGTCAAACACCACGAATCCTGAAATGTCAAATAAGACATATTTGACTAAGTTTTAATGCAGGTGTTATATGTCAATAATTACATTATTATCCCTAATAGATTATGGAGCTGACACACATTTAAACAAAGACAAACTTAGATATGATGGGGTCATAGATTTGAAAATTAATTCAAAGATCCTTCTGTTTAGTTCATCTGATTTCTACCCTAGAATGTCCTCTAACTTAATTTTCAAACTTCAAATAGGCCATAACTGAAATAACTGAATAAATCCTAATACAGTAAATAATTTTACTGAGTGTAATGAATAAAACTGAATATCTGGCTTATTGAGCCTAGAGTAAGAAGAATGAACAGTGAGACAGAAAGAACCCAGCAACGATACCAAGGTGAGCATACATATTCAGAATGCAGTTCTGAGTGTCAAAATCAACCATATGCAAAAGAACTTGTAAAGAACAAATGGATTTTTTGTTCTCTTACCTTAACAATAGTGGGTTTCCATTTCTACCATATAAATGTTCTTTTTCTTTTAGCTCATCTACTTTCACTAGAAACACATTTATCAAGTACCATTTATTGAAAATACTGTTCTATATTGAAGAGAGAATATCAGTATGTATTGAAAGAAGGAGATATGTGTAAATGCTATGCATTTGAATGACCACTCAAAACCTTACTTTCTTGTGTAGAGGAGATAACGTTTAATAAAGTCAAAGTCCTCTCAATTGTTTAACTTTAAAAAATCAGAATGTCATAACTTTGAAGGATTTTAAATAAAAACTGGCTTTCCTCGTATTGTATAAGCTTTCGCTTGACTCTGCTTTTAAAACTTTTTAAAAAATCAGAAGACTTTAGTTTGGGTATAGAAGTCCTTGCTTTTTATAAATATGAAATTGCTTGTATAGATTATCATTTTTACTACTGTAGTATGAACTTTTGACAGGTTCTTTTGAAAGTCTTCTTTATTGAATATGATCCTATCCCCTTCTTTAATATTAGCCAGAAGCAAGGTCAATATTTTTAAAGTTCAATGTTTTTCTTATTTTTAATAAATAATGGAAGTCATGGTTAAACTTGGAATTTTTTAACATGATCTTATCTCAAGTGTCATCCAAATCATAATTCATATATAACTTGTAACATGGGAATTTAATATCAGCATTTCTATATGCATAACTCTCTGCTCTTGCAGCTGAATAGCATTCAAAACTGGAACCACTTAAAACTTTCTTACAGTTTCAGACCAAGACTATACTCTGACATCATCTCTGTCAGCAAAGAATAAAATAGGCACAATCCTGAACTACCAGCTCCAGATGATACTGCTTCTCATCTCATATAGTTTTCTTTTGTTCCAGCACCTGGGATCTTCAATAATGCATATTTGAGTAATCCCTCCCCTTATACCTAAGTTCAAATGAGTGAGTTCTTTTTTCTTATTCCCAGTCATTTATTTATTCATTGACCTATTTTTCAACTTTTTATCGCATGACTATTATATTCTAGGCCATTCTGTTATTAATAGAATATCGTGGGGAACAATAATCCTTACACTTAGTAAACTTAAAGTCTAAATGGAGAGTGAAATAGGTCAGGAGTCTTATTTGACAACAGAACTCAGTATCCCAGTTTTGCTTCTGGAAACCAGTCTTTCTAATGCTTCTAGGGCTGGAGTCCTACCCAGACTCCCATCCCACTACAGTTGGATTTCAACAGCTTTCTGGCAGATTTTGTTGAAGTTGCCTTGCCTTATGCCGTCACTGGACATTTGTCTGTTATTTGCTGTTGGTCTCTGTCTTGATCACAAAGACCCTATGGATATTCTTGATTTCTTGGATGTGATAATTCACATTCTGTCTGTCTTAATGATAAATAATTAAGCCAGCTTCTATCACACTCTCATCTCTCCCTTTGCCTCCTTCTCCACTGTTTTTACCTTAATGCAAACTCTTTGTCTCTTACCTAAGCAAAATTTTTTCCTAAAACAGTTGTGTGGTCTTGTAATTTATCTTTTCTATTAAAAAGGTTTACTATAACTTGCATCAAAATGCATAAATCCTAGTGTAAAGAGCTCTGGATTATTATAAGTAAATATACCCCTGAACATACTACTCAAGTCTGAGAATATAACATTATCAGCATCTCAAAAGCCACCCACAATCCCACTCCCAGTCACTTTCTGTTCCCTAGAGATCTAGAGGCAACCACTATCCTGACTACCAAAACAATACATTAATATTGCATTACATAATAATAGTAGGCCACTATTATTGAACTGAAAACAAATAGAAGCACATCATATACATACTATTCCCAGGTCTTACGTTCAACATCACCATCTGAAAGATTCATTCAGGTTTTCACACATAGGTGTAGTTCATTCAGTTTCATTACTATGTAGGATTTCAGTGTATGAATATACCATGAATTATTTATTCATTATATTGTTGGCTAACATTTGAATTGTTTCTAGCTTAGCCTATTATGATGCTGCTATGAATATTTATGTGCAAACTTTTGGAAAACATGTGCATGCATATATGTTGGCTCATGATTAGGTGTGAAATAGTTTGCCATAGATTATGTATGTGTTCAACTTTAATGATGCCAAATAGTTATCAAAAGTGGTTGTTCCAAATATAGTCCCATCAGAAGTGTATGAAAATACCCACATGCTTTCTAACATTTAGTTTTGTAAGTCCTTTACATCTCAGCCATTCCAGGGGGTGTGTTGAAGTGTTTTATTATGGTTTTAATTTTCATTTCTCTGATGACTAACAAAGTTTTCAAAAGTTTCTTGGTCATCTTGATATCCTCTTTTATAAAGAGTGCCTGGTTTAAGTCTCTTGTTTGTATTTATTTTTGATTTTGTAATGGTTTTATATCATGGCCACAAATTCTTTCACATTCCTCCTATTGGAAGAAGCAGATCTACTTTTCCTCCTCTTGAATCTGTACAGGCTTGTGATTTCTTTGATGATATAAAACTGCTGCAAAAAAAATAATATCAGAGCTTCAGGAACCTGTGGGACACTATCAAAGGGTCTATTATATGTGCAATCAGAGTCCCACAATAAAAGAAAAATAAAGTAGGGCAAAAATAGTAGTCAAAGAAATGTTTGACATTTTTCCAAATTTATTGGAAGATACAAATTACAGAGTCAAGAAAACCAGTAAACCTCAAATAGGATAAATAAAAAGGAAACCTCACTGAGGCACATTATAGTCAAACTGCTGATATTCAAAGTTAGAGAGAAAAATCCTCTAAGTAGGATTTTTCATAAATGACTACCTACAGGAAAATCGTAATTTTCATAAAGTCTTTTAGAGGAAAATAAGGAGAATATCATACCTTGAGGACAGGCAGAGTTTTCTTGGACAATAATAAAAAATGAAAGCACTGATAAATTAGACTTGTTAAAAAATAAATAAGCAATCCAAAGATATCAAGACATCATTAAATTACAATAATTAAGATAATGTTGAATTTATGCAAGATAAACAAATAGATAAGGTGGATTTTAAATCTATTAATAATTATAAAGGTAAAATAGTAAAACTTCTGGAAGATAACATAGGAAAATTTTTCATAACCTTGGAGTTAAATATTTCTAAATGAGAAACAGAAATCTAAAAAGCTAAACTAATTGATAAATTGATTGACAAATTAAACTACACAAAAATTTAAGCATATCTTTTCACTCTAAGACATATCAAGAAAGTTTTAAAAATAAAATGCAGAATAGAACGTTATAAAACATTGTTGACAAAGGGTTTGTAGCCAGAATATATAAAGAACTCCTACAAATCAATAAGAAAAATAGGTATTTGATTATGTATTACTGTATAACAAACTACTACATAACTTAAAGTCTTACATCAATAATCATTTTTTATATCACATGATATTGTGAGTCAGGAATACAGGCAGGGTACAGTAGGTGACTCTTCTGTCCCATGTGGCACCAACAGAACCACCTGGCAGTGTTTTCTGGGAGATGAGTTGGTACAGAGGTGGAGTAAGACAGCTTCATTTACATTTCTGTCACCTTGTTAAGGATGGCTGGAAGGCTATGCCTAGCTTGGATGGAAGCTACATCTGCTTCTCCAGCATGATGTTCTCAGTATAAATGGGCTCTTATATGGCAGCTCAGGGCTTCAAAAATGAACATTTAGTTTGAAATTTCTCTAAAAGTCTGACAATGATTCCTGTGTCCCTTACATGAAAAAAGATATATCATCCATTCTTGATTAAAACCAGGAGGCTATAATAGAGTTGGCAGAAAAAGAAGGCTAGGTTGGGAGTGAGCACCACACCCATAGGATGAGGCAATGGGGGTATCTTCCCTAGTCTACATGTTGTCTCCTTGAAAGGCTCAGATTCATCTAACGGGGACCCTACCTAAGAGAATCTCATGAAGGCCATGTGATCCCATGATGATAATGAACTCTTGGAAACCCAGAATCTGAAGAGGAAGTTGTTGACAGCCAGTAGGAGGAAAGGCAATGCTAAGTCAGTGGATCTGCAATAGGTTTCCAGCCTCAACAGGAGGGCTCTAAGAAATCTCCAAAGGGGGCCCAAGAAAGAAAGATACCTTTCTTGGAGATCAACCTAGAGTTGCCCCACAGCATCCACTAAAAGCAGAATTGGATTAAGAAAAGAAAGTAGAATTGGACCAGACACCCCTCCTTCACCGCAAGCATCCAGACTGCTGCAAGTCTAAGCTGGATGAGCAGAGAAACATTACTTAGATCTGAGTGAGGATTCTGGGGCCATTTGGGAATGGGGATATGTAATCAATAGAATGGAATAGGCTTTATTGTAATCTTACAGTGACCAGAAAATCTGTGGGGTTTGTCTAATATTTCATCTGAGTGCTGAAAAAAAAAGGATGCACAAAGCAAATTTGAAATTAGTAAAGGAGAAACAATAAGGTTGGCACCTGCTTATGTGTGTGAGTGTGTATGTGTATTCTGTAGCATCATAGGGTCACTGCTATCATATCCATATATTAACATTATCTATCAATCATATACCTTCATGTTATATTATACACACATATATAGTATTATTTATTTGCATATATGTAAAACATTGAAATGTTGACAGTGATAAATGAGAAAATTTTATCAATTTTTTTAGTTTTTGTTTTTAAAAATTTTCTACAATTAATATATATGTATTCTGTTAAAATCAAGAAAAAAGCAATAAAATTTCTTTTATATGAGTATATGAGTGTCTTAGTCTGTTAGGACTGCTATAACAAAATACCATAAACTTGGTAGCTTATGAAAAACAGAAATTTATTTCTCATAATTCTGGAGGCAGGGAAGTCTGAAATCAAGACACTGGCAGATTGGTGTCTGCTGAGGGTCCATTTCCTGATTCATAGACGGCACCTTCTTGCTGTGTCCTCATGTGATAGAAGGGGCAAACAAGCTCCTCACACCTCTTTTATAAGCTCTCTAATCCCATTCATGAGGACTAAACTTTCAGGATCTTATTACCTCCCGAAGTCCCACCTCTAATACCATCATATTATAATTTAAACATATGAATTTGGAGGAGACACAAACAGTCAGTGTAGCAGTAAGTTAGCATTTTTCCATTAACAAATAAGTATACCAGATATTCTAATCAGGTCCCCAGGGTTATCATTTTAAAAGTTTTAATTTTTATAATTTGACACATTAGAGAGACTAAATATTTTATCATCCTATATTTGAAGGATAAATCACATTTTTGTTCCCATTATTAAATGATACACTTGAAAATTCCCAAACACTATCATAACATTCCTCTTAAAGAGGCTTTTTCTTTATTCAGACTTTCTCCAGTCTTTAAATTCTATCATGGTACTCAGGCCTCAGAATTGCAATATTTGTCACACAAGAGAATTAAAACTTTTTCCCCCTATTTCTCTGTGTGTGTGTGTGTGTGTGTATGTGTGTGTGTCACTTGCTCCTTCCTAAAATTCTTTTCCTCTCTTCTCTGGATATTGCTTAAAGTATTTTAGTGTCCTCCTAAGTTTTTGTTTGTTTGTTTGTTTGTTTTTTGAGGCTGTTTGACATTTTGAAGTATACTTTTAAAATTCTAGTAAATCCGTGTACTTTGCTTATCCTTTTTTATTTTTATTTTTGCCCTATTACTGCTGGCTATGTAAACTGTTTACACTCTCTCAGTTTTTATGCTGCCATGGACTAATCATTTAACTTTAAAATACATTTTATTTTATCATTGTATTTGCTTTAAATTATTTTGTCATAACATTTACAGATAGTCTTTAAAGATACACATAGTTACTGCACTATCACCCCTGTGTTAGTAGCTCTCTCCTATAGTTCTAGACATAAATGTGTGTGTTAGTATCTCTCACTTCTTTTTCCCCTCTTACAAATCCTTTAATACATTTAATATAACTCATTGCCCTTTCTACTTGCATTTTCCTTGGTTCTTTATTTGAGGACTCCTATAGAATTCTTTTATATCATCTTGTTGTAAATGGAACATAATCTAAATATTGATTTGATCTGTTAATGTTTCTGTATTGCATAAAATTCACACTAAACCATGGAAAACTGCAGGCAAAGAAAGAGGGTGGTAACTTTACCAAAAAGCTAAAAACCAAACTGATTAATTCACCATTTCTTAAATTTACTACTAAGTATATATGAAATTACTGAGGAAAAAAATCAACTCCAATTTCATTTTCAAAATTCTGCGATAATACTGTGCATAGAGAGATCAGTATAATAAATTTTCTAAGCCTAAGTAGGATGCTGAAAAGATAATCAAGGCTTAAAAAAAGTCACATTTTCAAACCTACAATTTAGTTTAGATTGGTTTAAATTGTAGAATGTTCCAATACCCAGAATCAATCTGTAATGTGAGTAATCCTTGAAGGTCTCAGTGAATTCTTTCTTTTCTTCAAAAGGGAGGTTAACAGATCAGATACTCCCTTTACAAATTAAGCCCTTTAATTTCATAGATAACAAAATGCTAAGTCAAGGATCAAATGCAAATAGACAGAACTGAATCACTCAGGAATGAAAGATGCCATTGCACAAAGATATGACACCTCCCTTAGGTTTCTAAGATATTTAAACTTCCCCTGAATCTCAATTTCCCTTTCATCATGTGAAAATCAACATGTTATTTATATGGTCAGTGATATCCTGTAATTGCAATTATTATCATATAAAATATATCAAAGCCACTAATTTCCAACCTGCTTTTATTATATTTGTGTCTTAAGTTTGGCAGCATGTCTCTGCTGTGATTGAATTATGCTAATGAGAAGTATACATCTGAAAATACAGGATGAAGAAACCAATTATCTCCATTGCTGTCACTCTCTTCCCATTCGTGTTCCTCAAAAAAGATACACGTTTTTCTCATGGAGCAAATATCTTAAATAAACACATTCCCTGTCCTTTTGAACAGAGTCAGAAAAATATCAGAAAAATGTGTTTTGTTTTGTTTTGCTTCCTGCCTACCCTAGATCTCCTTTGTGTCTTAGACTCCCTGCACCTTCACTATGATGTGCCTAGTATAAATTTCTTTAAGTTTACTATTCTTAGGATTGGTTATTTCCATCAATTCTGAAAAATTATCATTTGTTTTATTCTGGAATATTTTCTCTCCATATTCTATTTTCTCTTACTGGAATATCAATGAGAAATATGTTATACCACTTCACTCTATTCTCCTTTTCTTATCATCTCTCTCTTGTATTTTCACCTGCTTGTCTGTCTGTGCTGAATTCTGTTAAATATCTTTTGATCTTTATTCTGGTTTATTCAGTCTCTCTTTAGCTATGTCTAATCTGCTCTTTACCTCATCTACTGAGTTTTAATGTCAATTACTCATTTTTTCCATTTATGTAAATTCTATTTGCTTCTTTTTAAAATATGCCTAGACATTTTATGCCAGAACCTAGGCTCTTGTTTCTTCCTCATATTCTGAATTTTTAAAAAATATATTCAACATGTTTATTTTATATTCTTTATTGAAAATATCATTATCTACAATCTTTGTAGGTCTGATTTACAGTCCATTATTTCTGTTAAATCTCCCTCATGTGGCTTGTTACCTGAATTATTTTGTGATTTTATTTACTGTGACCTCTGTTTCATAAAAATTCTTTGAGAACCAGATTTAAAGAGGTTTCTCTAAGGGGGATCTATCCATGCTTCGGGCAAGTATCTGGAAATGTTTCCACACTGGGAAAATGTCAAATTGTTGGATTCAGGGCTTTTCAGGTCACATAGCTTATGTGAATTCTGGATCCAAATTCTGAGGAATGTGAGCTTATGATTAGCAATTTTCCAAGAGTTAAAAAAAAAAGAACACAAGAACCATGGCTGGAACATGCACATATCCCTGATATATCTTTCTGAAATACAGGTTTTCTCTAATTCTCTCGATGTTGATGTCTCTCAGAGATGCCATGTATACCTTCAGTGTATACTATTCACATCACAGTCCATATAAAACACATTCCCTGGAGGTGTGCAGTGTATAATGTTTGCAACCATGATGGTCTTGGTGTCACCATTTTTATATCCCTGTTTTAAATAAGAGTCTCTAATCTCACTACTCACCTTGCTTGGACCAAAACTTGGCTTTCTTTCCCCAGGTCACTTGGTCCATTAAAGCACAAGGTTTTCTGAGTCACCAGAAATTGGCAGATAGATCCCCTAGGCAAACTCCAGCTTTAGTGACTCCCTATATTTCAGAATTTTTGTTTATTAGGTCTTTTCCCTTCCCAAACTATAGAACAACTCTCCCCTGCAAGCCAAGAAATGCATTTAGAAAGATTTTCTAACACAATTTACATAGTATTGTTATATGGTTTGTACTAAAAGAGGTTCTCTGCACATTTGATCTATCATATGGTTAAAAACAGAACCTACAGAACCTACCTCTAAAATCAGAGACCTAGCCACTATTCTCACTGCTGATCACACCATCTCTGTGGGCAGAAGCCTCACTAGCCATGGCTCTAAATTTAGGCTCTCTGGTTGTTGTGTTCTTCTGCACTCTGGTAGCTTTATTTCATTGTGGAGAGCCTACAAAGATTCTAATACTACTGGCAGTTGGGATAGGGGAGGCAGTTAGAAAGAGAGAACAGGAAGAAGCCTGTACTGCTAATTTGTCAGGTCGGTTAGTTAATTCTACTTTAGGAATTGTCAGTTTCTCCTTGTCATGCATTTTGTTATTTCATATTATACAATGGTTTTTTCCTACCGAGTTTAGAACCTATGACTTCATGACAAGGAACCTATTGATATCAACTTGCTGCCTTTTTTTCTTATAAAGAATGACTGACTTTTTCATAGCTTCAGGGAGGTGTAAGAGGAAAGGGAGGATCAATTATTGAAGGCATATTATATGCCCCTGTTAAGTACTACATGTAAGTCACTTTTATTATTCCCATTTTATAGATAACAACAACAATGGTTATAGTAATAAGAGCTTTTATTCATTGTCAGGCACTGCTCTGTTTTACATGTATTAAATTATATAATCCTCACAACAACCTGTGAGGTAAATATCTTTTCTATACCTGTTTTATAGATGAGGAAATAATCTCAGATAAGTTAAATTAATTTTCCAAGTTTGTATAGTTAGTGAGTATTAATCCAGAGTTTAAATTCAGATCGGTCTGACTGCAGACCATATACCCTTTCTATGTACAACAAATAGGCTACTCTCCTAAAATCATATTCGGCATTTGAGGAGGCAGTGTTTTTATTTGACAAAACAACAACAAAATGGCATTTTGGTGATGCTACAGAGTTAATACAACTTTAGAGCAACAGAGAGAATATTTTTAACAACTAAAAAAAATGAATGCTCTAGCTTTTCAAAGAGCATTTAATTCTCATGGCTATGCCTATCCTGTATTTCTACATCAATTGCAGATGAACTATTAACTTTTAAATTGGTCACTCCAGGGTTCTATTTACATTTTTAATAGAGGAAATATCAGAGAAACATAAAGCCTAAGTTAAATTCAAGAGAATTTTCAAGAGAAATAAGTGATGAGAGCAACAGAATGTATCTCAATGCCCTATATATCATTAAAGAATTAATTAAATGTATTAAGGAAAATGTAGTGTCAATTTGCTCTAATTGAGGAAAATTTCAAGAGAAATTACTAAAACCAGACTTAAATGAAGAAGGCTTGGTCTGCATAATCTGCGGGAGACTTGTTTGGCCACCAAGGACTCTTTGCTAATGAGCTCTGACTTGGTTAAAGTCCCTCAGAGAGACAGTAGTTAGTCTACAATTGGCTTCCTAATGAGCACTGTCAAAATGTAGATTGGTCTCAGGTGCTCTTCTCTGAAACAAGCAGCAAGTTATCCTCTCAAGTCAACTTGTTGAGCAGAACTTGGTGAGCAATTTTAGCTACTACCTTTGGTCAGCTACAAATCACCACAGTTATGTCATTTCTCCAGACAAGATACAAAGGACAATTATTATAAGATGAGATGAGTTGTAATTTTTGGAGCATTAGTAGTTTCCCCTTAATGGCTCTTCCAACCAAATAACTAGTGGATTATGAATTTTAAAAAATCAATATGAGTTGATATTTTATAGCTTTATAGTGTATTGGAATATTCTTTTGAGCCACAGAAACAAACCTTGTAGATATTTAAGCATGTTTCTTTAACTGTTAAACATCTGCAGAGAGAAAAGTCACTAAAAATGAACTCACTCTGGGGTGTTGAAATCTCATTTCAACCATAGCAAACATATTGAAAAGCTTAGGTGTTATATCACTTTCCAACTTCATCTTTATAAACAAGTTCTAAGAAAATTTGAAATAATTTTCAGAAACTCTAAAATTTTCACAGAAGCAAAATTCTATAGCCACTTCATCATATTGTTAAGCAAAATTTTGATTGCCACTTATAGGATTTTCTGAAATCCATTTATCCTAAAAGTCTATCACTATGCAGTTTTATACTTAAATTAGTCTACTAGGGGCAAAACTTTCCAAACAGGTGAAACTATTTCAGTATATTACAGTTGTTAAAGTTTAAAATTGTCTTTTGCTCTGTACTAGTTTAGGGAAATTTAAACTTTTCCTTTGAAGGTTCCATAATCTGCTGAAATAAACTGACAACAGACAAATCAACAGAAAAAAGACATACAAATTTATTACATGCACACATATGGGAGTCCCACAGAATATGAGACTCAAAGAAGGGCCCGATGTGAGGCTTAAACACCGTCTTCATAGGGAAGAGGGAAGCAAAGGATGTAGGCATCTTAGAGAAGGAGTAACTGATTTTTAGGGGAGATGAATGGGCCCAAAGAACCCATAGCCTGGGACAGACTTAATCTGGCTATGTGTATAACATCAGTTTCCTCTGCTTGATGAGATATCCGGGGAAGGGATTCACAATAATTGAATATCTTCTGGAGGGTCAGTCCTTTAGGTAGATTGAGGAACTTTAGAGAAAGCCCTTCCTTGCATTTGCTGTTCCCTAGGTCGTCTCAGTTTGAAATCCAAAGTGTCATATTTTGGGGTATTGTTTTCCGAGCCCCAACACTAGTCAGAAGCTGCTAACAATTCAGTATTGATCAGTAAATTGAAACGCTTTAGTTCTGATGTATGCTTTCTTGATTTGCTGAAATCTTACTTTGCTCAAGTGGTTGTGACACTAACGATTATATTATTTAGAAATATAGATATCAAGTAAAGGAATGCCTAGGCTAGCCTATACACATTCACTATATACATACACACATTTATTTATGTTTTTGCCTTTGTTACTAAGCTTATCTATTATTATAGAGTCATACTGAATGTGAATTCCTAGTCCAACTGTGTGATTAGTCCTTAATCTAACCTTAGTTCTCTCTGCAAATATCTTTAACAAGAGGAACTCAAATGATTCATCCAGGTTGTATTGTTTAAGCAGAGAAGCAATTTGAAAGATTATTTTAGGAGAAGTGGTTGGACTTACAAATTTTATGTTGCTTAACTGTAAATTTGGAAGGCTCTAAAAATTCTGAACAACATCTTCATTCTTCTATTTAGCTTCTGTCTTTTACGTGTTTTAAAACTCAACTCTTTCTTCTTTGAAGCCTTTTACTTTTTTACCTGACCTGTTTCCAATCTTTTTGCACAGCATTCAAAAATTTGCTTCAAATTATATTATATTCCACTTAGAGATAATTGCCTTATGTCATTCTTAAATTGTTTTATTTGTTTCTATCTTATCTGTAGCTAGATTCAATTTATGCCAGGCAATAGGCCCGTTATCTTTATATTGAAGATATCACTGATGAAAAGAATGTTTCAGTCAGGATTGCTTGCTGTGGTAACAAACAATACCAAAATTTTAGTAACTTACAGGAACAAACTCCATGTCATCTTCAGCACTAGACAGACTGAGGGAGTAGCTACTATTCTGGGATATTGTCAGTTTCATTATGGGGAGAGGGAAGAGGAAACTGATAATATATGTCTCTTCCACACTTTATTGGTCAAAGTAAGTCACAAAGCCATTTTTTGAGTTCATCAGAACATGGATGTATACTTCTTCCACATGGAGGAGCCAAAGCCAGTCTTATAGCCAAGCCAGACTTTAGTGTGTAGTGAAGAGGTAATACATAAAACTTTGTACTTTGAACAATAATATAGTCTCTCATAGAGGGAAAGTATAGAAAGATAATAAAATATATCAATATAGCTTTGCCTAGCTGGTTGTCTACATGGATGGATTCACTCAATATCCCATTTTTCACAATTTATTTTTCTTAATTAAAAGAATCCTGACAATCTCACACCCTTCTCCAGTTTCATAGCTTAGTATTTTGCCTATTGTTTCCTCTTCACTGTGGCTACATAATAAAGGATTACATAACAAATATATGTTTAATAATTACTATTTAATGAGATAGCTACAAAAATACTTTTTATCAGTTCACCCCAAAATTGTAGTTTACCAAGTGCCGTCCTAAGAGCACTGAGGAAACACAAAAAAAACTTAACATGGTACTTGATCTTAAGCAACTTATAATTTTTTTGGAAAGTTAAAATATAAATACAAATAGCTATAATTCAAGGTAGAATATGATGAATGCTTAACAAAAAATACAAAAATGCCATAAAAACAAAAAATAAGAACCATTCACACACACAAACACTCAGAACCCTTAATTTTCCTTGTTTCTACCTCTAAATGTAACTACAGTGCCATTGATTCATTTGTATTTTCCTTCAGTTTTCCTAGACCACTCTTTTTATTAAGACTCTTAATTTTATTCCTTTGCTCCTGTCCAGAGTCAAGTCCATCATTTTTCCCTGTCTCCTATAACTTTAATCTCCACATTTTCATTACTTGTGCTCTTCAATTTACCACTTTTCCCGAATTTTCTCTTCCATCAAAACTAACTCTTCCTCTGACCATATCTATATTTTAATTTCCTTCTAGTTCTAAAGCTCCTTGAGCTAGAAATCTCTACTTACCACCTGTACTTCTTCAATTCTCATTTACAACTCAAAACACTGCAATCTGCCTCTGCCACAATTCTTTTAAAATTATGATCTCACGGACCAAAAATAAAAGGGCTTCTTAATGGCTGAATCTAGTAATTTACATTACTGCTTTTCACTATCTAAAACTGTTGACCACTTCCTATTTCTTTAAGAAAAATTTTCTCTTAGTTTGTGAAACATCTCAAGTAGTCACAATGTACATATTTTATTTTTTAAGAAGTCCATTCCCATACTTTTAAATATTATAATATTTAAATGTTAATGAATCCTATGGACCCATATTTCCATTCATTCACCACATGGATATCTTACATGTAATTAAAATGCAATAGTTTGGAAATGACTCTGTCAACCTAAAAACAAACTCAGAAACACAACGTTCTCCAGGAAAAAAATGAATTTGATTGGAGGAATGGCAGAGAATTGCAATTCAGGGTACACGACCTATGGCAGGTCACAGGAATATCCAAGGGGGTCAAAGAAAAGGGGAATCTTTTAAAGACAAAGAGTCCGGATAGTGGATCATGCCTATAATCCTACCACTCTGGGAGGCCAAGGCAGGAGGATCTCTTGATCTCAGGAGTTCAAGACCAGCCTGGGCAAGAGTGAGACCCCATCTCTACTAAAAATAGAAAAAATTAGCCAGGCGAGTAAAAATAGAAAAAAAAAAATTAGCCAAGTGTGATGTCATGTGCACATAATCCCAGCTACTTGGGAGGCTGGGGCAGGAGGATAGCTTGAGCCCAAGAGTTTGAGGTTGTTGTAAGCTAGACTGATGCCATGGCACTCTAGTCTGAGCAACAGAGTGAGACTCTGTCTCAAAAGTAAATAAATAAATAAAGACAAAGAAAAGACATCCATGTAAGCTGTCTTGAAACCAAAGGCTACAAAAACCAAAGATTACAGGGGTTTGTTTTAGAAGTTGATGTTAGCTAATTGGCTGAGAGAGCCATTGCTGGGTGAGTATCCCTGTACAAATAGTTTATCTGGAATATTGCAACCTTGAGGGAGTTCTTGTGATAAGTTCTGTTACCAGTCTATGCAATGTCTAGCGATAAATCCTGTTACAGGCATATATATGTATGAGGGCTACTTTTTCATGGCCTTCCCCAACTCCATTTTGTTAAAGTTTGGTATAGTTCACTCCATTTTGATACTGGAAACTTTTACAACCCAAACACATTCCTCTTCTGGTATTCTCTAATCTGATTAATGGACTCATCATTTCTTCTAATCAAGAGACCCAAAAGACTTTTCCACTTTTACATCTTCATACCTCTAAAGAGTCACCATTATCTTTCCATTCTACTAAAACACATCTCTGAAGTCTTCCTGTTCCTGTCTTTCCATACTTCTACAGTATCCCTACTGATTAGTAATGTCTGACATATAGTAGCTTCTCAATAAATATTTGTTGAAAGAATTAACTAATTACTTCCTTCTGATGTTGTTTCCTCCCTGTGTAATGTCCTTCCTTTAGTCTACTTGTACAAATAGCTCAAATCACACTTTCTAAAATATTCCTTGACTCCCTGACAAAGATGTACTTACTCTTCTGTGTTCCTGTTGTAATTTGTAGTAATTTGTTACTACAAATTTGTTACTACAAATCTATTGTAGTAATTTGTTAATTATTATTATTATTCACAATATTTTCATATTTGAACAGGGCTACTTTAGAAATGGATTCTATTTTGATATAATTAGAATGGCATTCTGATTAAACTGAAAGTATATAATATTCTTTAAAAGTGCCCAGAAAGCTAACTCAGCTAAAATACGGGGACACTTTGGAGGAAGAATTCATGGCAAAATAAGACTGCGATGGTAAATCAGAGATGATTGTGGAGTTCCTTAAATGACAAACAAATGTATTTATATTTTTCTTTTGGGTAGAAATGAGCTATATATGGTTTGTGACCAGAAAGGGGTAGCTTATTCAAATTTATAACTTTAGGAAGATTATTCTGGTGTCAGTAAGTCATATGAAATGGCATGTAAGCTGCAAAAGCTATTGGAAAAATATTGCAACAGTCCAGAAAGGAAGAAATGTGTAAATGAGAAATAAAAAAGAGAATGGTAGCAAGACACATCGTAAAGGTACCACCCAAAGAACTAAGGAATGTGACTGTTAGAGGACAGGGAGAGAGAAGATAACTGAGGTTTCAAGCCTGAGTGACAGAAGGCACGCTTCTTGCTTTTAGCAAGAGATAGGAAATACAAGAGCAAGCATGAGTTAATAGGAGAAGATTATCAGTTTAATTTTGGATATAGTGAGTTTGGAGAGCAAATGTGAATTTGAACTTGAATATCAGCACCTTCTTAAACTCTTCATTGCTTTCCTTTTCCTATTAAGTGACTTGGGGAACTGTCACTGGTCAGATATTCAAGATCAAATTCTTCTGCTAACAGCAGCTTTCAATAAATGACTGCCATTTTGACTGATTGGAAGTTGCCATCCAAATATGATCTAACAGTTGAAGCATAAAGTACCACTATCAATGAAGTATATTGCAAAATTAAAACAAGACATAAGAAATGTAGGCTTATGAATTTTAAGTAGAGAAAATCCATACTTCAAGATTATTCCTTGTTTGATTTGGGGGTAGTGTTAGGAACTGAAGAAAAAACTTAGTTTCCCCAAATTGATTGAAATTATGATTTTTCACAATATTTGCATTAACAATATGAAAGTGACTGACGCCTGTTCCTTATACTTTATATCTTCTGAAATATATTCATTTTCCCTGCTGTGAAAAATGACATTCAAAAACAGGGTTGTAGGGAGAGATGACATCTTTATTATTCTGTCTTATAAAACTAGTTCTTTACGCTCTTCAAGGTCTGTTTCCTTCTAAAAGTGACAGCCTGATATATTCTATTATCAAATTATAAGGAGTCTTGATAAAGTACCAATAAATTTATACTTACAACTAAAAATAAGAAGGAATTCTATAAATGCATACCTAGGAACAATGTGAGAGGCTGATCAACTATATTTATCAGATGTCTTTAAAAGACCCTTACACTGTGCTTCTTGTACATTACTGAAATTATAACTATGTATTATAACATACTAGATATATAGCTTCTACTAGAAGACATTTGCACTATTAAGAATGGTTTTGGTATGACCTATTTTTGTAAAGCATTACTGAGACTGGAAATATCTTAAATATTTAAATATATTTAATGTTTATATATAATATATATTTATATAATATATTAATACATATATAATCCATAAATGAGAATTCTAATGGACAACTCAGAGGATTTTGGAATTTACTGAATATGTATTAAATTAAGATTTGTATATTGAATATATTTGAGTTACTATAAAATCAACCAAACCATGATTTGCTGCCTCAATGAGCTTCCAATCATTGGAAGGAAATGATTGGAACACTGAGGGGAAAGGTGAATACACAAAAAGATAAGTGATTAAATTAAATGCCAACTGCTTCAGCTCCTACCATCTGTATAACTTAGACTACTTGTAGTACCTAAACACCCCCAAAATATTGTAAAGATTGTTTTCACATTCAAAGCCTTAATCTCCCAAGACCAACTAAACAGAAATGGAAAGGAAAAGATATCTACTATTGCTCTTAGTCACTCTCCAACTGTTCCTCTTTTGTCTACCTAAAGAGGAGGGTTTCTGTTGGGAATCAGGGAGAGAAAGGATCGGAAAGCTGACAGAGACAAAATTCATGTTGCCTTAAAATATCAGTGCAGGAAATTTAGTCTGTGATATCTTAATGCTTTCGTACAGAAAAAGTTAAAGAGTAAGGTAAAATAATTGTTTAAAAAACTGGCTACACTCTTTCAAAAGTGGAAAAGTTGGAACTTGATTAAACAATTCATGTGACCAAGTGACCAGTAAACCTTACATCTATTAATATTATAAAACAGGGCAAACAGTTCATACTTAGCTGCACTTATATTGACTTATTCTCTGTAAAAGCATACTTTCATTATCTTCCATGCATGTTTGAAACTATGTATACTAGTATGGGAGAGGGAGGAATAGTTTTATGAAATTAAAGAAACTCTACATCAAACTTAACTGATCCTAATTAGCCTAATAGATTAATGATTTTTAGTACTTATGATTCTCTTTAGTAAAAGCTAAAAGCAGAAAAGCCTTCTATGGTGTATGATTGGAAGTAGCAGTTCTACAGGGAAAAGATAAAATCTCTCTGAACTCAAAGAAGCTTCTTCAGGGAACACAGACAAACTTAACTCTAGGGCATGTAAATAAAACAATACCTTTTCTCTCATCATTCTTTTTTTGACTGTGTAGACAAAATGATATTGTTGTCTCACATGAATGTATTTCAAACTCTCTCATGCGCTTTGTTCCCTTTATGTGTCCCAATATTATACATTGTCTCCTGATTATAATCTTGCTGTATCGACCAGCTCCAGTTTTGTTTCTGCAGAAAATTCTGTTACTGGATAGTTACTCTAAATATTTTAATTATAACAATTTCCACTCTCCTGACAACAAATGTCATTCTCACAATTCCTAAACATTTTCTCCTAATTCTCTGACCTATATCTTGAGTGACAGAATGGTATAAATGCACAGTGAAAAGCTGTAAAAGCTTTTTGTGGATATGGTAGATGGAAAAATGTTCTCCTTCTAAGTATGGGATCTCAATACTGAATTTTTCTATTATAACTTTAACTTTTCATAAAGTATACAGAGCCTCCCCTTTAGTTATTAACACATAAGTATACTGTAAGAATGAACTAGAATGTTTATAGCAGCACAATTCACAATTGCAAAGATGCGGAAACAACTCAAGTGCCCATCAATACATGAGTGGATTAATAAAATGTGGTACATGTATACCATGGAGTACTATTCAGCTATAAGAAACAACAGTGATATACCACTTCTTGTATTTTCCTGGCTAGAGCTGGAACCCATTCTACTAAGTGAAGTATCCCAAGAATTGAAAAATAAGCACCACATGTACTCACCAGCAAATTGGTATTAACTGATCAACACCTAAGTGGACATATAGGAGTAACATTTATCGGGTGTTGGGCAGGTGGGGGGAGGGGATGGGTATATACATACGTAATGAGTGTGATGTGCACCAACTGGGGGATGGACATGCCTGAAACTCTGACTCAAGGGGGCAGGGGGGAAAGGGCAATATATGTAACCTTAACATTTGTACCCCCCTAATATGCTGAAAAAAATAAATTTAAAAAAAGCAGAAGCCCAGGTATTTGTTTAAACATATTTTGTGACATATTAAGGTTGGTGCAAAAGTAATTGTGATTTTGGACCATGAACTTTAAATCATTATAACTAGGC
>CAUYPO010133168.1:0-22990 GCA_963574435.1 Cheirogaleus major
GTTTTTCAATGCCATGTATGGAAACTTGTAAAAAATAAAAAGAAAAGAAAAAGAAAGTAGTTTTCTTTGGGGAAACTACTACTGGTTTTTTGCTCCTAAGGTAATTAAATTTTAATAATTTACAAATAAAGGGCCAGGCGCATGGTGGCTCACACCTGTAATCCTAGCACTCTGGGAGGCCAAGGCGGGAGGATCGCTCAAGGTCAGGAGTTCCAGACCAGCCTGAGCAAGAGCGAGACCCCATAGATGAGCACGTTCTGTGACATCGGTGTATAAAGGGATAACGTCAGTTGTTGCTGCTGAGCCTTGATTTCCATTCCTTGGGACAGCTTTGAATTTTTTTCCCTGGCCTTTTTTTCAGAGGAGTCTTATTCTTGATGGAAAAAAATTCTTAGACTAGATCTTAGAATTGTAGCTTATATAAATAGAGAATTCAGAGCACTATAGTCTTATTTAAGGGAAGAGTAAAATTCTTATCAATGGAATTTAATATTTAAAAAAAAAAGAGCGAGACCCCATCTCTACTATAAATAGAAAGAGATTAGCCAAATAACTAAAAATAGAAAAAATTAGCCGTGCTCGGTGGCGCGTGCCTGTAGTCCCAACTCAGGAGGCTGAGGCAGGAGGATCGCTTGAGCCCAGGAGTTGGAGGTTGCTGTGAGCTAGGCTGACGCCACAGCACTCTAGTCCCGGCAACAGAACGAGACTCTGTCTCAAAAAAAAAAAAAAAAGAAAGAAAGAAAGAAATAAAAATACAATAGTTTTAATAGTGAATTTTAATAATCTAATATTTATTAATTTGATAATTATAACAATGTGATAAATTTAATAATTATAACTTGAAAAATTAAGTGCTGAGAGTAAGAGCAATGGTCTCTTTTCTGTAACTATTGACCATTTATTTTCTTTATCAAAAATAAATTGGAGGCTGGGCGCAGTGGCTCATGCCTGTAATTCTAGCACTTTGGGAGGTCGAAGAAGGAGGGAGGATCGCTTGAGCCTGGGAGTTTGAGACCCGCCTGAGCAAGAGCAAAAAATATTAAAAAACTCCATCTCTACAAAAAAATAGAAAAAACTAGCTAGGTGTAATGGCATGTGCCTGTAGTCCTAGCTACTGAGGAGGCTGAGGCAGGAGGATCACTTGAGCCCGGGAGTTTGAGGTTGCAGTGAGCTATGATCATGCCACTGCACTCTAGCCCAGGACCCTTTCTCACAATAAATAAATAAGCAAATTGGAGAAATAGTCATCAAATGCCTGCCTGACACAAGGCTCCGTGCTAGGAATTCCTGGGGCTCAAAGAAGCCCACGTCTGCCCTGGAGGCACTTACGGGATGACGTAGGACATATGCTGTTCCTCTGTGAAATCTTGACAATATGAGATGGAAACTGCAGCTCAAGATGACAACAGAGGGTAAGTCCGGATTACTGCAGCGAGAGATGTGGGGGAAAGGCGTCCAGGTGGTCTGTAGAGAGAGGTCAGCAAGGCCGGCAGAGGAGACAAGGATTAAAAAAGGCTTAGTCCAATAATCCAATAGAAAAATGAGCAAAGGTTCCCAGGGCGGGAAATCTGAGCAGCCCTTAGACATATGAAAAGATGCCCATTCTCACCGCAGGAGAGAAAGACACATGGAAACCATGAGGCTGTATCACTTCCCATTCGCAGCTGCACTGCAGAGAAAGCACAGATGATGGTATGTCCTGTGGGAGCAAGGCTGTGGGAACAGGCAGGCTCCCTGTGCAGCAGGTGTGACCGTCAACCAACACGGTCTCCTGGGAGGCTAACTTGGCAGTGAACACAAAATGAAACATGCACATGCCCTCGGACCCAGAAATTCCAATCCTGGGACTTACCCTCCAGTGAGCTCGCATGTGGTCAAAATGGCACGTGCACAAAACTAGTCATTGAGGCATGCTTTGTAAGAGCAAAACATTGGGGTTGGGGAAACAAACTAAATGCCCATTAAAAGGGGGACTGTTTCAATCAGTCTCAGTAGAGCCGCGCAATGCAATATTCTATGGCCAAGTTAAAAAACAACAGGCTAACATTTATCGAATGTGCCAGGCATTATTTTATTTCAGGTCTTGTGTGCTGCTTTACTCAATCTTCCAACAACCCTCTAAAGTAGGTATTTAGGTATATTGTCACCTTCACTTCACAGATGAGGAAACCAAGGTACAAAAGAATGTTGTAACTTGCCCAATGTGATATAACTATAACTAGAAGGATTAGTGTTAAGCAAAAAAAATCGAGGTATAGAACAGTGTGTATAGCGTGCTCCCATTGGTGTAGAAAAGAGTACAAATTAAAATGCATGTATATGCATGTATGCATATTTAGATATGTATGTGTATATGCATGTGTACAGATACGTATGTGTGTGCATATATGCTTTTTTTGTTTAGAGTATCTCTGGAAGGAGACAGGAGAACCTGAGAGTCTATGAACCGTGGCTGCCTCTGGGGATGGCAACTCAGTTCGAAGAAGACAAGGAGGGGAGTAAGATTTCCTTTACAGCAGATAGAATTCTGTACCTGCTAGACTTTTGCACTATGTATAATGTGATGTGTGCTTAATAACTTTAAATCTTTAATTAAAAAAAGTTTCAAAATGGAAGGGGAGGGAGGTCGAGGTCCATCTTCCAGGCTCTCTCTTAATTTGCACTGTCCAATATGGCAGCCGCCAGGGACGTGTGGCCACTGGGCACGTGAAATGTCACTGGTGTGGACTGGGGTGTGCTGTTAGTGCAGTTGATACACTAGATTTCAAAGACTTAGCAAGAAAAATGTAAAATATGGAATCCATCATTTTTATATTGATTACATGTTCAAATGAAAATATTGTGGATATACCGGGTTAAATAAAGTATATATTATTAAAACTAATTCCACCATCTCTTTTTATCTTTTTTTAAAAAAACTACTAGAAAGGTTAAAATTACTCTTGTGACTCATTTCTATTAGGTAGTGCTGGGTCGTCTGGATACAAATGATGCAGCGATCTATATTTAAAAAGCACATTTCCAAGGAGCATCTCCTTTTTTCTTTTTCTTTCTTTCTTTTTTTTTTTTAGAGACAGGGTCTTGCTCTGTCACCTAGGACAGAGTGCAATGCATGATCATAGCTCACCGCAGCCTCAAACTCCTGGGCTCAAGCGATCCTCTGCCTCAGCCTCCCGAGTAGCTGGGACTACAGGGACATGCCACTACTCCCGACTAATTTTTCTTATTTTTTTGTAGAGATGAGGTCTTGCTATGTTGCCCAGGCTGGTCTTGAATTCCTGGCCTCAAGTGATCCTCCCACCCGGGCCTCCCAGAGTGCTAGGATCATAGGCATGAGCCACAGTGCCCGGCCCAAACTAGTGTCCTTATCATAAGAGGAAGAGACTCCAGAGCTCACTCTCTCTTTTTATCTGCATGCAGAGAAAGAGCCAAGTGAGGACACAATGAGAAGGTGCTATCTGCAAGCCAGGAAGTGAGGCCCCACCAGAAACCAACCTTGATCTTGGACTTCCAGCCTCTAGAACTGTGAGAAAATCCATTTCTGTTGTTTAAGGCAGCCAGTCTGGGGTATTCTGTTATGACAGCCTCAGCTGACTAATATAGCAACAAAAAAATAATGCACACCCTGAGGGAGGAACATGCCTTGGATGGGCCTCTCGCCAGGTGTTTCCATTTTCTAGGGGGAGTGACGTGGTAAATAGCCAAGCAGGGTTTTGAGCCCAGCAAGTTGACTTCCAAAGCCAGTGTCCTTAACCACCAGTATAGAGAGGACTCGCTCATGCCCTCGGGCTCCCTACAATAATGTGCCTTATTTAAGGTTTAAGGCAGTTCTATTTCTCACTCTGTCAAGGGAGTCAGGAGAGGAAAACACCATGAATATCCCCTTATCAGGATGTTTTCAGACACAAGTACCAATGAGTGGACTAAATTTGGCTCCATAAGCCCATCTTTTACTTCACTGAACATGAATCCAGAGTTGGCAGCTCCAGGATGACTTCAGGAGATCACCAAGACCATTGAGCAAGCAACCTTCCCATCCTTCCATTTCATCATCGTGTTGTGTTGGCTTGGTCCCTGGGCGAGGGTCCTCATGGTCACAGGATGGCTGCAGCAGCTCCATCACATACTCCCACAACAAAGTCAAAAGCAGGAGCATGGAGCATCTATCCCTGAGCAACCTTCTCTATAGGAGAGGAAAACCTGTCTGCAAAGTCCCCTAGTAGCTTTTCCCATTTATCCCTGTGGCCAGAACTGGGTTACATGCTTGCTTCTAGAACAATCTCTGGCAAAAGGGCTCTCAGATCGGTGGGAAAGTGGTGGGAGTTTCCTTTCCTTGAGTGCCACTTCCAGACACCTGAACAAAATTCAAGATCTGATAGCAAGGAAGAAAAGAGAAATGGCATTTGGGTAGGGGGGCAAGAACATGGGCACAACTCGTTTCAGGAGGCCCTCACTCGTGAAGCTGGACAACGTCTGTTCATGTCAGAAATCCCTGACCCTCCTGCTGCACAGCTCTGTGTCCTCAGCCTTAACATTGCCCTGCTCCTGCCAATGAGTTAAGCTGAGATGCTAAACTAGAAGGTGTCATTCTTCCATTACAGAAATATTCCTGGGAGTGAGAACCTCCAATTCCAGATAGTGGAATTAGCAAGACCAGCAGGGTACATTTTAACTAGTTACCCAATGGTGTTACTAAAGATGAAAACAGAACTGGAAGAAACTTAGCTTGACAAAGAAAAGGGCATGAAATCAATTTGCATGTAAATTGCTCCCAGTCAGAACCTCCCAGAAGGTGAGAGTTACACAGAATGCTCACCTTTCTTTTGGGATAAAACTCTTCCTGACACCATCCTGTTTATTTATTTATTTATTTATTTTTCAAACAGGGTCTCACTCTAGTGCCCAGGCTAGAGTGCAGTGGTACAATCATAGCTCACTGCAACCTCAAACTCCTGGATTCAAGAGATCCTCCTGCCTCAGCCTCCTGAGCAGCTGGGACTACAGGGCCCACGCTATATCACACCTGGGTAATTTTTTAATGTTTTGTAAACATAGAATCTGGCTATGTTGCCCAGGCTGGTCTCAAACTCCTGGCCTCAAGGGATCCTCCCACCTCAGCCTCCCAAAGTGCTAGGATTACAGGTATGAACCATCATGCCTGGCCTAGAAAAAACATTTTTTAATAAGCCAGAAAAATAATTGTGGATTAAACTTAAGAGAAAAGGACTGTAAATGAATACACAAAATCAGAATTGCTTTATATACAGTAAAATTTAACAAGCCATGTTGTTAGTTTCCTATTATAATTTTTAAATATAGAAAATTCTATTGTTACTCATTCTACTTCTTAAGTTATTTATTTTAAATGATAAATCTATATATTTTGTTCATAGAAAAGTTGAAGACAACATAGCAAATAAAATTTTGAGTAGAACTTTAAAATCGTGCTTACATTCCACACCCTCTATATTATTTTAATAATAGTTTTTTCTTTACACAATTACAATCAACTCATATTTACTGATTGCATATTTTTAAAAAATCTAACTCGTGCTACTAGTTTGACAAGTATTACGCCATACTGGAAGCAAAAAGAATGTTTTCTAAGTAGCCAGTTGTTACACTTTGGAGCCAAATCAAACCTGTTTTTCTACCTTATGAGTAATCTTTTAATTATGCAAATAACAGTACAACTTAAAAATCAGGTCAAGCTAAAAGTCTAGGTGAAATAATGTTTTCTTTCCATGTGAAGATGTATTTAAAATTAAAGCCAGGCAGGATTATTGGACAGTTTGATTAAGGGCCTTACCATCCAGCTGAAATAAACCACAAAGATATTTATTTTTTAAATAGTTATTAATAGGTATCCTGAGTTAAGAGCTTACATACTTTAACACTTTAAAGTAAAACGATTCATTTTTATCAGTTTTCACAGAGAATTCTGAATTGGCTGATAGAATCTTGGGTGATTTTTCCATTTTGCTTCTCTAAATTTTTCTAATGTTCTTCTATGAACACGTACTATGTTTATAATGAGCTAAATAAACAGCATAAAATAAAATAAAGTTAATTAATACATCAGTTAATTCATTCAGCCACTCTGTATTAATAGTGTTGGGATTACTACTTCATCACTTTCTTTTCTTTAGAAGAAAAGGCCTAAAATCCAGGTAGCAAAACCAAACTGGTGTACCCCAAGAATTACAGGGAACATTTGACAAAGGAGCTTATAAACATGAAAAGCATTTTGCACCAAAATACAAAGCCTTAAAAAAAAATAAGATGTTAAAAGCATTAAAGGTCTACTCAGGCCATTTCTCCCCTCCAGGCAAGAGGTGTGGCAAACCACAGCTTTGCCAATGATTGGAAAGGTGCCCACTGGCAGGTTATCTCCACGGTCTGGGTCTCAACTCGGCTTCAGTACTGGGGAAGCCAGTATATTGCATAAACAATGCTCGTGGTTGTGTGTCAATAAAAATTTGCTTACGGACACTGAAATTTGAATTTTATATCAGTTTCATGTGTCACGAAATACTGTTCTCCTTTGATTTTTTTCCAAGCACTTAAAAATGTAAAAACCATCCTTGACTCAAAGTGGGTGGTGGGACATACATAGCTGACCACAGTCCTAGGGCTCTCTCCCCGAGGCACAGAGAGGCATGGCAGAAGACGAGGGCGGGAGATGGCTCTCCAATCCGGTGCGGTTCCCTGTACCTATGTGTGTACCACCTTCACAATTTCTGCCAAGTATTCAATGTGTTACTTAATAGACATGTAAGTGAAACAATTTAACTCATGTTCTTTCCTTTACACAAATTTATTTTAAAAGGAAACTGTCTATATTATTACAATATGAATGGAGAAAGCATCATTGAACCCATTCCCCACTTTAGAAAAACTGACATTGCCGAAGTTTCTCGAACTGTTTTCCATGGTGCTAGGCATTAACGGATCCCCTAACCCAAGACTTTCTTTAATTCTTTGTATTGAATGAAGAGCAATTTCACTTTTTTAGGGCCAAAGTTTGCTTACCAATAACTTACCTAAAATTAAAATATGGTCTGTGAGCTTTTAGTTGAGAGGGTGATAAAAACCACACTGAATGAGTCTGAGAGAACAAAAAAAGGATTGTCTTTAAGAGCAAAATGAGAATTCCTAATCAGCTCTTAGTTTTAGTTTTGTTTGGGGAAAAGTCGTATCTATCATTAGGCTTAGAAAGTTCATTTGCCACTTCATTTCTGTGAGTTTTTGGGTTCTTTCGTATCTATTTTCCTGCTTTGAGGCTTTTAGAAATGAATTTAGTATTGTGAGAGTTGTCCTCTATTTCAATTTTAGGGCCAAAGAATGTGGGTTTTTTTTCTTCTAGGCAAATGAGATTAAGTAATATTTAAATTTTGTGTGAAGTTACCCAATATTTTCCACTCTTTATTTTTGCTGTTGTTTAAGAGCAAAGTTTTGCCTTGTCGTTTTTAACATTGTAATTGCTAGTTAGAATTCTAGGCTGTAATTTTGCTGTTATGTAAATTACATCATGTTAGTAGTAAAACCAAGCAAATAGTATTTATTCCCTTCCTCTGCTCTGGAAACTGATTCCTTCTGAAAAGAATTGACAGAAACTAATGAAAGCAAGACCCAGTTCCTGCCTAGATCTGTCTGGTCTGATTTTAAGCCAGTCCCCAGAGGAAAGAACAGATAAAATGATGCCATGCTGGCTAGCGTTCTTGGCTGGTTCTGACAATCCAGAAACAAGGAGACTAATATGTCAAGTGGAAAAAAGAAATTTCCTTGATTAAATCATAATAACATATTATGTGTGATAACACAGGGAGTATACATGACTCAGATTCCAGAAATAATAGAAATCGGTCGCTTGGTACCATAAACCAGCGAGAGGGGACTGTTATGTCAGATGGGAGTTTGGGAAAGGCTTGCCAATTGCACACTGAAGTTAAACAGAAGCCTAACTTAATTTTTATTTCTGGTTTAAAAAGGTCTATTATGTACATTCAACTGAGAAAAGAGTGCCTTAAAACAAGATAAAAGTGTATTTTCTTTCAATTAGAAGCTATGTAGGTGGTCCAAGGCTGCTGTGAACCTCCTTGGCCCCAAGCTCCTTTTCTCTTGGTGCTGTGCTTTGCAGAGTCGACTGACCTCATGATCCAAGGTGGCAGCATCCACGTTCCAGGGAGCAAGGTGGAGGAAGGAACGAAGAAGAAGAGAGTGAAGGTACCCACCTGACACCTGGCACTTCCTATGGGCTGAACCTGACCTTACCTAAACTACAAGGGAGGCTTGGAGCGGGAGGCTTTTTTTTTTAGTGCAAATGTGCCCTGGGAAAAATTCTATTATGTGAAAAGAAGAAAGACTGGACCTTGAGGTACAGCTAGAGCTTTCTCGCAAAACGAAATTGACCTTCTGGATTTAGCCCAAAGTTTCATGTGGATAAAGAAAACATTCATTCATTCAGTTGCTTTATTCAATAAATATTTTTGAGCACCGGCTATGTTGACGGGCTGAGATATACTGGGAAATGAAACAAAATCCCGTGTCTTCATGGCAAGAGACATGAGACTGAGCCGAGAGGAAAAGATAGTAAATAATGAGTAGTTAAATTACTGCTATAGACGGAAGGCCTGTGTCCTTCCGAAATTCCTATGTTGAAATCCTGAGCCCCAAAGCGATGGTATTAGGAGGCCCTTTGGGAGGAGGTTAGGTCACCAGGGTGGAGGCCTCACAAATGGGATGGGCGCCCGTATAAGAAGGGGCAGAAATGCTTGCTCCTGCCTCCTGCTCTTGCCATGTGAGCTACAAGGACAAGACGGCCGTCTGCGAACCAGGAAGCGGGCCCTCACCACACGCTGGATCTGCCAGTGCCTTGATCTTGGACTTCTGGCCTCCAGAACAGCGAGAAACACATACTTGTTGTTGAAGCCACCCAGTGTATGGTCATTCGTTACAGCAGCCAGAATGAACTAAGATAATTACGTCATGTATTAGAAAGAGTAAAGTATTGTAGCAAAAAAGACAAATGATAAAAGGGACGTGGAAGTGAGCGGAGGGGATTGCAAGTTTGCACGGGTGGTCAGGGCTTGGCCTCATCGAGGAGGTGACATTTGTGCCAAGACTCAAAGGAGGTGAGGGAGGGAGCCACGCAGAAACCCAGGGTCTTCGAAGAGGGAACAGCCAGAGCAAAGCGCAAAGGTGGGGACAAGACTGACGTGGGCAAAGAAGCAGGGAGGCCAGAGGCGGCTGGAGCAGAGCGAGTTTGAGGGGAGCAGCAGGCCGACGGTGCCAGGAGGTGGGAGGAAGCTAGTTCCTCCAGGGTGGGCTCTTACTGGGTTTTACTCTCAGTGAAAGGAGAGCTCTTGCGGTGTTTGGAGAGGCAGGGTCCTATTAATAAATGCATAGGGCTTATAAATAAATACATGTTCCCATATTGGGGCAGTGGACAAAAAGTTAGTAACTGCTGGGGTACATGGTTTGCAAAGTTTGGAGATCACCGGCTAGACCTATTTTCTGCATCCATGTAACAGCAGCTGAGAAATAACGGCATTCTACTTCACTACCTTTTATTTCTGATCAGAAAACTTTGTTTATGAACAATACTGGCGGTAGTGGGCCATCCCGGGTGACCATAATCGCCACATTCATTAACATTTATTGGGAGCTCACTCTCGCCCAGTGCTGTTCTAAGTCCTTCATTCAGATTCACCTGTTGAATCCCCATGACCACTCCATTATCATCTCCCATTTTATAGTTGAGGAACCAGAAAGGTAAAGTGACTTGTCTGAGGTCACACAGCTAGCAAGGGGTGCAGCTGGGGATGGACCCCAGGTGTGTGTGTAGACCATGGTTTCAACGCTCTGCCAAAATGCCTCTGAGATGATGCGGAGGCTCAGTGCATCTGCAAACTAAATGAACTGAGAACTGTATTCGACACTGGCGTCCTGTGTAAGCCTGGTGGAGGTACAGTACTGCCCTGAATAGCAAAGTGGGGTGCCGCCTGCCCTCTCTGGTCTGTAAATCTTGATGCTGATATGATTTGCTGATCCAACAGCGGAGAGTCTGTGTGTAGGACTGGATCCATCCTTGTGGGTCGTGATGATGGTCTCATATCGGCTGGTGTTCCCAGAAGCATGGCCACATTCGAATCACGGCTCCTTCACTCTTCATGCTGTGCC
The DNA here is from genome assembly GCA_963574435.1 of Cheirogaleus major. NCBI lineage: Eukaryota > Metazoa > Chordata > Mammalia > Primates > Cheirogaleidae > Cheirogaleus > Cheirogaleus major. Next base: position 10,183 of record CAUYPO010133168.1, read on the forward strand.
CCTTACAGCTTGCTGCTTACACTCACTGCTGATAACATGTTCTACTCAAGTATAATAAAGATGAATGAGTAAGGGCATAATCTGGGGTCAGGGAAGATCTGGGTTTGAATTTTGGCTCCGGCACTTCACAGCTGTGTGACTTTGGGCAGTCTAGATAACCTCTCTGAGCCTCAGGTTCCTCAGTGTGGTCCTTACCTCAAAGGTTTTAGGGAGGATTAAATAAGACATGCATGTAAAAAAGCACATAGTCGCTGTACCATAGAGGTTTGCTATTACTACTTTTAAACTTATGGAAGTTTTTTCCTGTAAAACCTGAGTAAAACTGTTTGGGAAAGCGCAAAAGTCAAATTGTAATCCAGAAATGTTTGTACTTCAGTAATTTGAAATGCTTCTCCTCCCACGCCCCATATGGTCAGTTCTGCTCCAATGTTTGTTTGGAAACACAGATTCGTTCCAATGCGATTGATATATTAGGGACCCATTTGAGCATAACAGGAATTTTGCATTTGCTCATGTGAAATTGCATTTGCAAGAAACACAAGGTGAGTGCTGAAAAGTGCACCCAGATGAACAGAATCATGTAGGGATACACAAAACGCACTACCGGCTACCTCAGTTCACGCGCGTTACAAGCCACATCCACCTGTACCTGCCCCGTCAGACTTCAGGTGACTCTCCGTCCACAGGTTCACAGTAGCTCCCAGGCTGCAACTCTTCCAAGACACCTGTCCACAAGCAAATCTTGAGGTCTTTTGAAAAGTGAAATGTTATTTATTTAAGCATGTATATACTTTTACAATATTTAATATGTGTAAAACTGTGCTACCATTTTTGTTAGGTTTCTTTCTATCCCTTATAAGGTGCCACTGATGAGGTTTTTGAGGGTTGGGCCCCCACCTCCATTCTCATGAGCCCTGTGGTTTCGATTGTGCAATTTTGTACAGCACAGTGTGTTTAAGGAATGCATGTGTCACCTTATAGAACTGACTATATTACAAAATGAATTCCACACTCATTGTAGAAAATCTAGAAAAGAGTTAATAAGGGGGGAAAAAAGAGAGAAAGGAGAGAAAAATGCACCCATACTTCCAGCCCCCAGAGAAATCAGGTCCCCTAACTTGTTTTCTCTGCATCTACACACACACACAAATACACAGCCACACAGCCACGCCACGTTTCTAGCCCTCTCCGCCTTCAAAAGTAACAATATGCATTCCGTGCATTATTAAATCTTTACTTACAACTTTATTTTTATAGGCTGTGCCTTATTTCGTTGTGATGGAACAAAATTTGTGTTTTAAAACATAAATGATATATTTTTTTTCTGATTTCAAAAAGAATACATTTGATGTAAGTAAATTCAAACATCATAGAAGTTTATCTTGCAGGAGGGAGAGGTTTCCCATAATCTCATCCCAACCACCCATCTGCCCACCCATCTGGCAAATATGCATTGAGAGTTCTTTACATGCTGGGCTCTTGGCTAACCTGAGGATTCAACAGAGGAAAAAATCAAATAAACAAAAACAGACACAGAAGCTGTTCTCAAGAAGGCAACAGTGTAGGGAGGGAGAAAGCTATTAATCAAATAATCTCACAAGGAATTATAAAATTATACCGTGTAGTAAGTGCTATATGGGAAACGTACAGTTAGCAATGAGATGCTACCATGGGCGACCCAGGGGATGAGTCTGTGTGTGTGATATGTCTGAGGATGCCCCCTAAAGCTGATGCTGCCCAGAAAGGACCACCGGCTAAAGCATGATGTATATCCTTCCTGCTTGATTTTTCTGCAGTGCGCATACTATTTTTTTTTCTTTTCCAATAACAGAGCCATGCTTATTAATTTGTCTAGCACTCGCCTCTTCTTACCTAACAAATTACCCAAGGCAGATTTTCAAGGCCAAATAGCATAGTAGGTAAGACCCTGGCCTCTGGATTCAGACAGGCCTGGGTTCAAATCCTGACCGTACCTTTCACTGGCCGTGTGATCTTGGGCAGGGTCCCCAACTCTGTCTGCCTTAGTTTCTTCATCGGCAAATGGGAATGACTGAAGAGTATCTACCCCTTTTAAAGGGCTGTGAAAGGATTAAAAAGAGATCATGTATATATAAAATTCTCAGCACTCAAAAAGATTAGATATTATTTTAATGGCTGCTTGCTATTAGTTTAAATTGGGATTTCTCAATTTTTGCAGTATGGACACTTTGAGTCAGATAATTCAATGCAGTGGGGGCCATTCTGGGCATTGGAGGATGTTTAGCAGCATCCCTGGTCTGTATCCACTGGGTGCCAGCAGCATCCCTCCCACTGTGACAACCAAAATGTCTCCAGATATTGCCAAGTGTCTGGGAGAGTTGGAGTGGAAGGAGTCAAACATTGCCCCAATATGTACAATATTATAAAACAGGCTGGGCTCGGTGGCTCAGACCTGTAATCCCAGCACTTTGGGTGGCGGAGGCGGGAGGATGGCTTCAGGCAAGGAGTTTGAGACCAGCCTGGGCAACAGAGCGAGACCCTGTCTCTACAAAAAACAAGAAAAAATATCTGGGCATGGTGGTGTGCACCTGTAGTCCCAGCCACTCAGGAGGCTTGAGCCTTGGAGGTTGGGACTGCAGTGAGCTGTAATCAAACCACTGCACTCCAGCCTGGGTGGCAGCGCAAGACCCTGTCTCTAAAAAAACAAAAAACGTAAACAAAAGAAACCCAAAACACACATAAAGTCATGTACTGTATAATGACATTTTGGTCAACAACAAAACGCGTGTACGATGGTGGTCGCATATGATTACAATCATATTTTTACTGTACCTTTTCTACGTTTTGATACACAAATACTTACCATTATGTTACAGTTGTCTACAGTGTTCAGTACAGTCACATGCTGTACAGGTGTCTAGCCTGGGAGCGACAGGCCACGCCATACAGCCCAGGTGTGCAGTGGGCCACGCCATCCAGGTTTGTGTGAGCGCACTGTATGATGTGTGCCTTTCTCTGGCTGTATCCCTGTCATTAAGTGATGCGAGACTGTATATAACACATATATAACTACATATAAGACATATATATATATTTTTTTTAAGGAAAGCATTGATGAGGACAGTCAAAAAGTTAAAAAAAAAAAAAAAGGCCACATACACAGGAAGGAAAAATCTAAGTAAACAAAGGGCAGTCTTAAACGCAAGCAAAAGTGATGTGGTTTCTATTAATAATTTCCACCAAAGCAAAAAGTGAACCAGATGGGGGTAGGGGATGAGCTGGCCCCATAGAGGGATGCAGTTTGCTTTGGGGAAAGTAAGCTATTGTGTGTGTGTGTGTGTATGTGTGTGTGTGTGTTTGTGTGTATCTCTGTGTGTGTGCGCACACATATGTGTGCAACAGTGAAGGAAGAGGGGCAGCCGAAACGATTTCATGGTCAATGACCTCTTGGTAAAGACGCACACAGGCGTGTTTTGAGACACTGATGGGAAGAAAACTATACACACAGCTACGTAACCCACTTTCAGTTAAAATAAATCTCACTTTTCTCCCTAAACAAAAGATGCAGGAAACACTTAAGGAAGGTGTCTGCCCAGGCTGAACAATGAGTTCAAGCCACTCTTTTCCTCTCCTTGTCTAAGTTTTCCACTCGCAGGGACAGAGTCTGGCTCCCAGGCTGGAAACGGCTACTTAGCCGGGAGACGGAGGGTGAACAGAGAAGGCCCGGTCCGTCATGAAAGGAGTCGCAGACAGCAGGGGACGTTGAAGGACACCAACACTAACAGCTGACGTCTGTCCTAAGCACGTTACATCAACTGGCTCCTTTCGTCCAAGTAGGAAGCGCAGGAAGGCAGTATGATTCTGCCTATTTTACAGATGAGGAAACCGAGGCTCAGAGGGGAGAAGTAACAGGTTCCACAATTTGCAAGGGACAGAGTTGGGATTTGAACCTAGACAGCTGCCTCCAAAGCCCAAGCTTTACCCTAGCCTATGGATCTCTGAGGTGGTGGAGGTGTGGGTACTTTAACCCCCAGAGGACATTTGGCAATGTCTGGAGACACTTTTGTTTGTTGCAAGTGGGGTATGCTACTAGAATCTAGTAGGAAGCAGCCAAGGGTGCCGCTAAACATCCTACAACGCACAGGACAGCTCCCTCCTGCCCCTGAATTGTTCAGCTCCAAGTGTCCATAGCATTGCTGTTTAAAAACCCTGTCCTAGACTCTTAAAAAGAGATCAGACTACTTATCTTCTGGAACTTCAAATATTTTGTTTTCTAAAATACAAATAATAAGTGCGCATTAGAAACACAGAAACAATATAAATGTTTATAAAGGAAAACCTGCAAGATTTCCTCCTCTGTTCCAAGCCCTGGGGTAAACCCTATGAACAGCGGCATATTCTGCTTCATTCTTTTCTACTTCCAGAACTTTGTTAGTCTACCTACTTATCTATCATCTCTTTTTACCCCCTTGTCAAAAATAGAAGCCCTAAAAGAAATTTAAAAGAAAATTTAAAACATTTAAAAAAAATGCTGGGTGGTTAAAAAAAAACAAAACAAAAGAAGCCACACATATTTTTTGCATACCTTTTTCCACTCAGTGCTGAACTCCAAACCACTAAGCTTTGCACAAACTGTTCTTTCTCCCTGGAACATTCCTCCCCCACATATCCGTAGACCTGCACCCTTCCCGGTAAAAATCTGAGCACATGCCCTCCTTAAAAGGGTGTTCCTTGACTTCTCTCCGTAAGCCAGTCCCTGCCTCCAGCTCCGTTCCTTACCCAGGTGGAAGTTTTTTTGTAGCCCTGCTCTCTACCTGACACCTGGGTGGACACTTATTCCTTAACTTGTTTACGGACTGTATCCTTCCTAGAATGTTGGCTCCATGGTGGCCGAAATTGTGTCTGTCTTTCACAATGTGTCCCAGCAGAGCCTGGCACACAACAGACATTTGATAAATACTTAATCAATAAATGTAAATAAATGGAAGAACAATGAATATATTATGCATATTCTTCTAAGTCCATATATGCAAATAAAACTATATCTCCTTCTCTTTAATGGCTACAGAATATTCATTTCCTTATTCTCAAGTAGACTGAAGCATAACATAATGAGCATCTTGTACATGTTTCTGTGCACACCTGTGTAGGTATTTCTACAGGCTACATTTCCAGAAGTGGATTGTGGATCCAATTTAAAATTTTAATCAGAGTTGCCACAAATTTGAGCTCCAAATGCAGAATGTCCCTTTCCCCCTCTTTCCTCACTGGCACTGGATAATCAGAGCAAACATGAATTGACACTATGTTCTAAGCCCTATATATGTGTTAATCTAATTAATTCTTAGAAAAATTCCAAAATAATAATAGCAAATATTTATATAAGATACTGTCGAAAGTGCTGTATACAAATTTTCTCATTTAGTCCCTGTAACAACCTTCTGGGGCGGATACTATTAATATTATTATCATCATTTTACAGATGAGAAACTGAAGCATGGAACGTTAAGTCCAGTAATTTCTCCAGGATGAGACAGCCAAATAGTGGGACGGCTCAGGATGAATGAGAAAGTCCAAGTATAGAGTCTGAACTTTTTTTTTTTTTTTTTTTTTTAATGAGACAGAGTCTCACTCTGTCACCAAGGCTGGAGTGCAGTGGCACAATCATAGGTCACTGTAACCTTGAACTCCCGGGCTCAGGTGATCCTTCTGCCTCAGCCTCCCACATAGCTAGAACTACAGGCAGGCACCACCACACATGGCTAATTTTTTTTTCTTTTGGTAGAGATGGGGTCTTGCTGTATTGTCCAGGCTGGCTGCAAACCCCTGGCCTCAAGCGATCCTCCCTGCTCAGCTTCCCAAAATGCTGGGATTACAGGCGGGAGCTGTTGCGCCTAGCCTGAGTCTGAGCTCTTAACCACTCTGCTATCCTGCCTCTCCATGGAGTAAGAACAATGATTATCCTTATTTTACAGAGAGGAAAACTGAGGTACAAAAAAGCTAAGAAACTTGACCAAAAGAATTATCAGGCCGGGTGCAGTGGCTCACGCCTGTAATCCTAGCACCCTGGGAGGCTGAGGCGGGAGGATCGCTCAAGGTCAGGAGTTGGAAATCAGCCTGAGGAAAAATAAGACCCCGTCTCTACTAAAAATAGAAAGAAATTAATTTGCCAACTAAAAATGTATAGAAAAAATTATCCGGGCATGGTGGTGCATGCCTGTAGTCCCAGCTACTCAAGAGGCTGAGGCAGGAGGATCACTTGAGCCCAGGAGTTTGAGGTTGCTGTGAGCTAGGCTGATGCCATGGCACTCTAGCCCGGGCAACACAGTGAGACTCTGTCTCAAAAAAAAGAAAAGAATTATCAATATTTTAAATTGTTGCAAGTGTGATGGGTGAGAAATGGTATCTCATGGGTTTAATCTCCAAGGATATCCCTTTTCCTTTTCTTTTTCAAATTCGAAAATATTTCCTTATTTGGGTAAAGTGACTTTCTTAACTGAGAAAATATGTATCTTGCTTAAATATAAATGTCTATAAAATGTTACTTCTTTTGTCATCTATATCCCATTGATTAAAATAAATTCAGACTCTTTTTACTGCTAAAATGTGTCTTAAAATTACTTGTTGATCTCCAAACAAAAAATTTTTGAGAGATAAACCACAAAAATATTTGAATTTACAAGTTTACAAATGCCTGAATGCAATATGGTATTTGGGATTAGGTCCTGGACAAGGATATTAGTGGAAAAACGGAAAATCTATAAAGTCTGGCATTTAGTTAATAGTACTTGTACCAATTTGATTTCTTAGTTTGGACAAACATGCGGTGGGTATGCAAGATGTTACCATCAGGGGAAGTGAGGTGATAGGCAACTCTCTGTATTAACTTTGCAGCTTTTCGATACATCTAACAATTATTCCAAATAAAAGGTTTATTTTAAAAGAGTGGTTGATGCTGTTTTTCAGGTCTGTAAACACTCTCCTGATGTGGCTAGGAAAACATGGGAAACACCTGGCCGTGGCCACATTATGGTAAAAAGAAAAAAAAAAAAAAAAAAAGATCTGTTATCCTTCTGCCGGACAAAAGGGTATATTTAGCCTCAGATTTTTTGTGGTGACCTTTGCATTCTGAAATGAATTAGAGGTTTATGTGTAGGAACGTTAAAGAGCAGGAAATCAGGAAGTCGATGGGGAATGACTTTCCTGTTGTATTTCACTTGTTTGCGTGCGGTGGCATCATCAGGAGCGGAGACTTTGTGAGGCTGCGTAGGGCCGGGTGGCACAGCTCTGATGCACCACTGGGCTCTCATGGTGGCAGCGTCAGCCACCCCCGGCCAGATCGCTGGAGATTCCGCGTGAAATTTCAATTGCCCGGCATAGCTGAATTATTTTTATTGTTATTATTAATTAGCTGGGTGATGATGATTTTAGCTGAATTACTTGAATTTGTTCTCTCTCTCTCTGGCTATGTTGGTCTAAAATGAATTGCTTTTGTTTTCTGGGCAGCAAAACAGTTATGTTATGTCCCAGATATTACCAGAGAGAAATTTTGGACAATAAACCTCCCTCCCTGACACGTGACATCATATTCACTGTTCTTCATGGTAAAACACTGGAAACGTGAACATCTGGTTATCTTTTGTTTGTTCTCTAACACACGTAGCATTTTTAAGCAGGCAGCAAAAAGTCCGATTTCAGAGAATTCTGGCTGTATTGCTTAACTCTCAACGTCTCAGGATCTAACCCAGCATCTGGCACTCGTAGGATAGACCAATGAAGAGGGGGAAGTTTTTATATAATATTCTTGCATTTAAGATCTTTCAAAAGGATAAAAGCATAGTCTCTGCAGGAATGTTAAAGGAGCATATTTGATAATGTGATTAAAGGAGAATGTTTGCTGCCTTTAATATTCATTTTCTAGGAATAGTCTTTATTCTAAGCAATTTCCAACAATTAGAGTAAATAGGTTATTTTCCATTTCTTCCTCAAATCTGATAATATTTGGCTTCCCAGAAACATCGAAATGCTTACATTTTTGTTTTCATTCATGAAACAAACGTACGGGTTTTGCTTGGGCTTTGACTCAAATGGCATTTTAAAACGGGAGCATATGTTCCAGGGAGTAATTAGCGATTGTTTAATATAACGACCCTGCAGGCTGGAAAGGCTGTAGGTCAGAATTGTTAACAGGCAAAGCAGTGAAAAATAGTAAAGCATTAGCAGATAGCATAAATAGTCAAATCTGACCTCCAAAGGTCAAGAGGGAACTAAATAATTTGGTCACAGCACTGACTGATTTAAATCAATGCAATCCCAATTTCCTTTTGGTGGTTTGCCTTTGGTATTCCATGGTCTAGTACTTGCCAGGAGTCAGAAGAGAGAGAGAACAGGGTAGAGTCCACTCAGCGATATAATTTTACTAAATGTGGGTGGTTTCAAGAGGAAAAAATAGCCAGAAGTATTTCAGGAACTAAATGAAATCATTTAAACAGAACACCATTGTGTCTGTCCTCTTACTACTTGGTTTTGTTTCTCTAAGAATGATTTATGATGGTAACACCGATACAAATACATAATCAACTGTGGGAGCATTTTGTATCTCAGGTTTCCCACATTTTTTTCTCATTTGTACACTGCTTAGATTTAAAAGTAGAACCTTATCCTATAAAACCAGAAAATTGGCAAACTCTGTAAATTGCTAGACCAAATGATAAGCTTTTACCTTTTTCCAAAATATGTAGAAAAATGGTCTTCTGAATTCTTTCAGATTTCTATCCAAAAAAATTTTTTAATTAAATTATTCCCTCCCTCTCGACTACTTCTGGCTTCTGTCTTCTCATATAGGATTACTCTTCTTGGTGCATCTCTTATACAGATAATGTGTGGCTTGCTCAAATTTATTTTTAAGGTCAGATTTTTATATCCTGTTTTGATTAGGAAAAGGATATTTAAAGAAAGAAAAAAAAATTCTTTTGGTGATTCCAAAATCACTTTAAGACCCAGGGGGAACTATGCCTCAGTGACAAAACAAATTTGCCACAAATCATTGTACAAAAGAACAGCAGGACCTAAGCCTAAACTCGGAGACTGCTCCTATTCATCTTTCATTTGTTTTGGAAACTCCACCCTCCTCCTGCCATGTTCAATATCTAATTGGCATTCTGACCCTTCAGATAACTCAACATCTGCTACGCGGATGCATCTTGGAGACCCTTTGTTCCCTTAAGGCGGAGTTCAAGGGGCTGTCTTCGCCAATACACACAATGCATGCATGCCATTGTGCATGCAGCGCCTGGTGCTGAATGGGGGACAAAACTTTTGCAAGCCAATATGAAAAATTAAGCCACCCCCTCATTCTAACCAAATCATATTCAGCAGATTTAAAATTATGGATGGCTGGAGTAGACAGCAGTGAATTAACCAAAGAATGAAGCTTCACTTCTTTAATAAGCAATTCGGAGCCGCCACCCACACATCTCTTTTCACTTAGACTTGTTTACATATTTGGGGCCTGATATCCTTTGTTTTTCACTATTATGAGGCAGATGTATGGACTAAAGTTTAATCTCCTAAAACAGATTATGTGGATATAAACTGGGAATTTTAGGAAGAGCCACACAGGTGACTGATTTTCTAACACATTTATTTCATCGAATCCAAGACACTGTAGAGTGTAAGTTTCCATGCTTATTTTATGTGCCATTAAGAAAGAAAAACTTATACTAATTAACTTGTGACATGCCTTGGATTCTAAGACGCAGGCCTAATATTTGAGATGTAAAAATGTGAAAGCACGTGCATCTGGGACTGGTGGAATTTGGTAGTATGTGCGTACCCTAGCGACGTTTTGTGGGAGAGATGATGCAGTGCATGTTTCTGCGATCTACTGGAGAACTTGCCATCTACCTCTGCTGTTTCCCTTTCCCTCAGTGACCGTGTTCTGTTGAGGGATGTCCAGTGGTTGGCCCCTACCTACTTTTAGTTTGAGACTCAGAAGCTCCCCGGGTGCCACTTGCTGGGATGTGTTCCATGGGGCCACAAGCCAGAACCACACGTATGGGCAGCTGATTGCTTTTTATTATCTTACTTGACAGTTTGGTTTAGTACCAGGAGGATAATGTTTTATCATCTTTTGGGAAAAAGTAAAAGACTCACAAGGAGCTGAGAAAGATTTAGACCCTTTTTAGAGTATCAGCTGTACTCCTCCCAGTAATACCTGCACTTAAAATTATCTTAAGTTTGAGACCAGCCCTTGAGGAGTCTACTGTTCTAGTGCTGATAATTTAAGCCTCTGGAGAAGCGGACAAAAGGGCATGATCTCTAATCAAGCAATCAACAATTTAGGGCACTTTATAAAACCTCTAGTAACTGATTTTTATTCCCCTGGTTGGAATGGTTATGAGGGGTGTTGTGGTGTTTTGGTTCAAATCTCTGCTCTGCCTCTTTCTAGCTAGGAGACTTTTGGGCATATGTTTGCATTGAAATGGGGGTGATAATTCACAGGGTTAAATGAGTCAGTGCATATAAAGTGTTTAGCTCAGCGTTCTGTACATATTGTTAATTGTGACTATTCTTGTTGTTCGACACAGTCTCTTTTGACCCAAAGCTGCCCAAATTTCATGCTGGTTCCTAAACAGATGTACTGTTCTCTTGTTACAGCCTGGAATTTCCCAAAGGGCAAATGATCCCTATTAATATTAAGATTATTATTAATGATATGCTTTTCTTTCGTTGTGTCTGCTAGTCCTTCCTTCAAAACTTTAAATCAACATTTTTCTATATTTAGCTACAATAACTGACAATCATTAGGCAAAATTCCTACATGTGCTCCCTTTTCTATTAAGACCTGTTAATGAATAGGATTCTCCAGACCCCTTATTGTTTAAAGGCTAGTCTTCCTTTCCTAATAAGTGAAACAGCTACATCATCAGTGCCATATCTTTCGTTCTTCATCCATCGTTGTCATCTTTTGATTATGATCATTATTTGTTGGAATTTCTGAATGGGAGGAAACATCCCAGTAATCCGAGATTTTGCTTTGGCTCGACACCTCCATGAGACCCTTCCGGGTGCTAACAGCTGGGGGCAAAGAGATGAAGAAGACATGGTTTTTGCTGGGGAGAAATGCACAGTAATGAGTGCAAAAGCCACAAAGCAGCCATTTCATTTCTTTGCTTTTTAAGACCTTTAAAATGTCTCATTAGCTACTGATCAGACAAGGCTGGGACTAAGGTGAGGCGAAAAATGTAAAGGGGTGCCAAAAAACTCAGTAATCAAGACAAATAATGTTTTAATGTGATGTTTTGCTCTGCCACTTTGTGTCCATGAGGCGTTGGGCAAATTACTCACCTTTTGTGTCTCATTTGTGAAATGGGAGTAATATTTCCCTGAGTTTTTAAGAATTAAATGAGGTACAGGTTGAGCATGCTTTATCCAAAATGCCTGGGATCGTATTTAATATATTGGATTTTGGAATATTTGCATTATACTTGTTGAGCATCCCAAATCTGAAAATGCAAAAATCCAAAATGTTCCAATGAACATTTCTGTACTCAGAAAAGCTTCAGATTTTGGAGCGTTTCCGATTTGGAATGTTCTACTGGTCATACATACAGAACTCAGTACCTAAAAGAAATCCATGATGAACAAAGTTTCAAATTTTTAGAAGAAGACAGGATAAGTGAGTAAGGTTTCCCTGAATTAGTTTTAAAAAAATTCAAATGCGTCATTTGGAGCAAAATAACTGACAGTGATTGTGATTCCAAACAAGGATAGGCAAGCAGGTTTGTGCATCTCCTCTTTCCTTTCTCCTCTCCCTTGTTAAAAATGGGCACCAGGCAGGGCACGGAATCTAAAACGTGATTGCTCTGCCTCTACCACTTACTAGCTGCATGGCCTTGAGAAAGTTACTTAACCTCTCTGAACCACACTTGCCTCATCTGAAAAGAGGGGGCGATGAAACGGATCCCACATGAGCACTGAATGAGATCACACATGTAAGAGCAAGCACTGGGTAAGGGAAGGCCAGTACTCTGACAAGGCAGTGCCCCTGGAGAAACAAAACCATCTCAGTTGATTCAGTTTCTGCTTGTCAGCAATGGAGCTGGCCACCACTTTCAGAAGGGATTCTCTCCTTCAACAGTGCAGGTGAGAATGTGTCCACGATTCAGTGGGCTTAGAAAGCGTGGCCAGGCTGCAGAACCCCACAGATGCAGGACGCTGTAAATTTTCACACCACCCCTGACACTCTTTGAAACATGTAAAAAATCTTATTACTATTATTACCATTATTATTATTATTATGGTAAAAATGTTCAAACACACCCAACAGAGTGAATCAATAATTAAGATTTTGCTATACCTGCTTCAGCCAGTCTTCCCTCATTTTTGCCTCCATAAGTATTTTTTTTTTTTTTAAGAGACAGGGTCTGGCTATGTTGTCCAGGTTGGAGTGCAGGAGTTATTCACAGGCGAGATCCCACTACTGATCAGCATGGGAGTTTCGAAGTGCTCTGTTTCCAACCTGGGCCAGTTCATGCATCTTTAGGCAACCTGGTGGTCCCCTGCTTCTGGGAGGTCACCCAATTGATGCTGAACTTAGTGCAGACACCTGACAGTGCACAAGAACCCAGAACTCCTGGGCTCAAGCGATCCTCCCACCTCAGCCTCTCTAGTAGAAATAGTGGCGCCTGGCCTGGTAAGTATTTTAAAGGATATCACACTATAGGATGACTATAGTTAACAATAATATATTACATAGTTTCAAATAGCTAGAAGGAGGATATGTCCCCATACAAAGAAATGATAAATGTTTGAGATGATATCCTAA
>CAUYPO010133169.1:0-10616 GCA_963574435.1 Cheirogaleus major
CTTTGGTACAGAGACCTGGGGGAGGAGGGATACGCCCCACCTCTCGGGAAAGACCCCCCGGCTCTACCTGGGTGGATGGAGCCCATCCAGGCCCCGCCCTGTAGAAAACAGAGAGGTTAAGGGAGTGGCCCAGAGTCACCCGAGCCCCCAACTCAGGCCTCTAAGTGCTCTGCTGCCTACCCGGCCCTGTGGTGGGGGGGCACCGTCCACAAACACCTGGACTGAGCCTCAGGGATTCTTCTCCACCCTCCATTGTCCCTCTGCCCTCACAGTCACTTGCTGTCCAGGCTGAGAAGGGCCTGGAAACAGGACCAGGCTCCCGGAGTCCAGGCCAGTGCCCTGCAGAGCCTCTGTCTGAGGCCTCGGCCTGTGCTGGGCAGGGGAGGGTTAAGGCTTGAGCGGTTCTTCCTGGTTAGTGTTTAACTTGTAGTTTCTAAAGGCCGTCGGGAGCCCCACGGAGCAAACATTTTCTCTCCTAATGACACTGCGGCAGATTAAAGGCGGGCCCGTCTCCCAGACAGCACTAAAGAGAGGCATCCTTTACCCAGGATGGCCTGGCCTTGCAGCTGGAATAGCTTTCTTAGAGACACGCTCGGGTGAGGAATGTTTCTCTCAGCCCTACTGCCAACAAACAGGCCTGGTCACTCTGGCCAGGGCTCTGGGGGTGAGGACGGATGCCCGGATGCCACGCTGGGGGACACTGACACAGGCTGGGGTTCGACTTCACAGGAGAAAGATGCAGTCCCAGTGGGCCACAGCTGACAGCCACTCGCCTCTGTGGGCTCTATCACTCCTAAGGTCGGCCCACGTGGCTTGGTTTCCCAGCAGGGCAGGCCTCTGGGGACGCAGCGATGAGCACCCACGTGGAGACTAATGAAAATCTTTCCCTCTCAGTTTTGCCATGTGGTCCAAAGGCAGGTGGTGCCAAGAATGTGCACTTGACTTGTGGTTAGGAAATGTGGCTTCAATTCTGCTTCGTTGACCTTGGCAAGTGACTTTCCTAACAAGGACCACGAGTAGCGTTGCTTGAGCAACTGCTGTGTGCCCAGCTTCTACTAGACACTTTTAGTCTGCCCTGTCATGGCGCCCTCTCCTCCCCATTTCTTATACAAGAGGACACAGCTTAAGAGGACTGGTCAAGCTCACCCAGCAGCAGGGCAGGGCTTCAAATCCAGGGGTGTCTGCTCATGTTCCTTTACTGTTCTACACACACCCTCTGAGCCTCAGCTGCTTCACCTGCAAAATGGGTGACAATTCACACCCTATACAGCTCACAGGGTAGGCGGGTGGTACTCGTGAAATCTGGATGGGAAATGTGCCGTGCATGGGGGAGAGGGGTTGGATGTGCACCTGTGGGCACACACACACGCGCACACACGCACACACATGCACAAGCACACACATGCACAAGCACACATGCACACAGACGTGGTTGTCCACCCATCAGTTACTATCCAAGGGATGAGAGCTTGTACAGTGGCTCTTCTATAATGAGCTTCATTTCTTTATCCACCAAGCTCTGCTTAATTTAGCATCTAAAATGTCCTGATATCCAGCTTTTGAGTGTATAAATGTTACTGTATGTATAAAAAATCCTAGCATGCTCATACTTTTGACTTGGCCATTCTGCCTTTAGGAAACATAATCAGGGCTGAGTCTCCAGGACCATGTACAAGGATGTCCCTGTGGTGCTATTGATAACAGCCAATGTTTGGAAACAAATTGTCCAGTGGGGAAATATTTTATGTCCATATGATGGAATATCATGCAGCCAATCAAGCCGTGGTTGTGAAGCACATTTAATGATCCGGGAATGGAAGAGCAGAGCCAACACCTGTCCTACCCTGTGCTCCCCATGTGGCATCCCTGCAGGTGAGATGACAGGTGGTTTCCACTCTTCTGCTTGCTTTTCCGCATTGCATCAAGCTACTAACAATGCATGTTAACATGCACCTCGCATTCCTGTGTTAGGAATGGGAACTGTGGAGCATAATTTAAGGTTTGCTCCATGTCCCGAGTCTCGCTTTCACCCCTACATGCTCTGGCCCAAGGGCAGCCCAATGTCACTGCACTTAGGCCCAGCCTGCAGCCCGCCCTTCCCTGGGGATCTTTTGCTTGCTTTCCAGCGCTTTTCAGTCTCTGGGGCCCCAGATGTCTTTCCTCACTGGTATCCACGTTTTCTTCTAGCAGGCCCCACCCCTCCTAACGTCCTGCCTCTGACCCACCCTGGGTGGGCAGCCAGACCACGGGGCTGTGAGACCCCTGTCTAGAGCAGGAGCCCCTGACCTCTGAGTGAGGGAGCACCTCTGTTTACAAAAACAAAAAGCCTGTGCTTGCAGACATGGCCCATGTGACTTGCCAGGGCCTTTTCAGTTTTCTTGTTATTCTTGTTATGTTCCAGGTAGCCAAAGCTGCCTAACTCCGGGGTAAGCGAGGTATGGCTTAATAGGAATATGCAAATTCACTCATTCAATCAGCTAACATTTGCTTGGAGTCCTGCTCTATGCCAGGAAGAGATCCTGGAGATACAGCAGTGGGAGGGCTAGAGGGATGTCCTGCAGAGGAGCATAATAAATGGGCAAACAAATTAACTGATAAGCCAGGTAGCAGTGATGAGTGTAAAAGAACTAAGAAGGGACAGAGGAAGACCTGCAGGGCTGGGGCAGTCGGGCTCCAGGAAGCCAGTTCTATTGCATGGGCATGGCCTGCTCTGTGGCCTGGGGACAGGCACAGCTGGGTCCATACCCTGCCAGCTCAGCCACCCCAGTGGAAAGAGGGTCTCCCATTCCCAGGCATTCCAGCAAAACTCCCCCAGTTGATGCTCATTAGCTTTGAGTGGTGCAGGTTGGGACACTGTCCTGGGCCTGCAGGGCTCTCCTTGGTCAGGCCTGGGGCCATGTGAACTGAAGGTGGGGGAGGGGTAGCTCTCCAATGGAAAATTGGTGTGCTGTGACCAGAAGAGGCAAGGACACGTGGCCTCCTCAGAAACACAGCTCTTCTCTCTCCTGCATCCTCAAAATATTTCCTTTTAATGCAATCACTCCCATCAGCACACAGCCTGAAAATGTTTCTTGCATTTAAATGGAAAAGAAATCTCTCTTGACTTTTCATTCTCATGCGGGTGCTGCCCCATTTCTCTGCTCCCCACCTGAGCAAACCCCCGAAAGGGCTGCCTAAGCTCACTGATTTCAAGTGGGGTCTCCTTCTTTCTTGAATTCATCCTTTTGAGTTTGTGTTCACCAAAATGCCTCTTGTTGTGGTCCCGGGTGACCTCTTCACTGCTTAATCTAGTGGCAGAGGCTCAGCTCTCACCCTGCACACACGTGATCACTCTGCCCCGTGCCTTCCTGAACACACGCCCTTCCTGCTTTCCTCCTGCCTCACTGGCCTCTGCTTCTGCCACTTCTGCGGGGCCTCCTCCTCCCTCTGGTCTTTAAGCGTGGGGTGGGGCGAGGGGGGAAGGAGCGCAAAATGACTCTGCCACACTGTCCTCTCGCTGTCCCTGGCACAGGCCAGGCATGCTCCCGCCACAGGGCCTTGGCATGTCCTGTTCCCTCTGACCAGAATAGTCTTCCCCCAAATACCTGCATGGTTCACTTGTTCACTCACCTTGTTTCAGTCTTTGTTCACAATGTTACTTTTCCTGAGTTCACCATTTAAAACTACAGTCTCCTCATTTTTGTGCTTTGTCTTCCCCTTTTGCTATTTTGATTGTCAATTGCTCTTATCACCATCTTTGCACACTGTGCGTTGGACCTGTTGGTGTATTGTCCACCCCTTCCACCGCATGTGTCAATAAGAGCAGAGACATTGTCCCTCTTGTTCACTGTTGACCCCCAGCACTTAGGACAGTGCCCAGAGCATAGCAGGTGCTCAGTAGTATTAGATGAATGAATGAATGAATGAATGCTCATTATAGTTCCTTTCCTTTTCAAGGACTAGACATACAGAGCTAAGGAAGGCAAGGCCCCTCCCCATGCAGAGCTCACAATCTTGTCAGTGCACCTGCAAGCAGGCCACAGAGGGGTGGCCTGGGGATGGGCAAGGCCAGAAGTTGGTAAGAGCCAGACATTGCTGGAAGAGGCGGTCAGAGAAAGCTGGGGGCAGCACTGCCTTTGTGCTGTGAGGCTTGGTGTGCAGGCACCTGGCAGCTCTCCTGAGGGGGCAGGGAAGGGTGAGCACCGGCTGGCTGCATGCCAGCTTCCCCAGCCTTCTCCACAAGCTGACAAGGTGAGAATTATTAGCCCTTGTACAGAAAATGGAGACCCAGAGAGGAAAAGCAACCTTGAAATACATCCTCCTGGATTATATCATCATATTGATTTGATTTTTACTTTGTCTTGATTCAGATAGGCTTTAGGTGGTTATAATAAAAACTATATATTAAGTTTATGAGTGTTGACACTGGTAGAGTAGGTTGTACTGGGCCAACCATAAACTCTAGACAAAATATTTCTTTTAAATTCAAAAGACTATTGTGAGAAGGAAATGGAGAGCAAGGAGACTCAGCAGAAATGTAGAAACCCTTAAAAGAAGAGAACCTTGCTGGGTGACATCCCAGGTAGATTTATTTCCCCTGAGGGCACTCCACTATCCATGAAGGAAAGTTGCATTCTGAGTGATTTAAGGAGTCAGAAGACAGAATTTGGGGCTGCTAAGTGGCTAGGAATTAAGAAAAATCCCAGAAAGGAGGGGCCACAGAGGGAATCTCCAAATCTATATATAAAGTACCTTCAAATCTTGGGTAACTCTCAAACTGACATGTGCAGGCAAGACTTCAAATAACTCAAAGGGAAAACAGCAGCTGAAAAGATGGAATTGCCAAGTGGAGATTTCAGAATCCACCCAATGCAGGGAAAACAGAATTTGGAGCCAGAGCTCTGCCGAGTGTGAGGGCGTGCCAATAAATCCCCAGAATGGCCACCCATTAGGAGTGAAGGTGACATCTTATGATACAGGGATTCATCCTTAGATGGGGAACAAAACTGAAATAGACCTGCTCAAACAAAACAGAAAACTAAGAATTCAAAAGTTAAAGATTATCTAACAATAACTTAACTATTGTGCAAAACAACTGTTACTATTCTTCAAGAAGATAATAAAACCAAATCTCTAGAAAGTATCATCACAATGTCCAGTATACAATAAAAAATGATTAGACACATGAAGAAACAGGATATGTGACCTATAGCCAAGAGAAAAATCAGCCTATGAAAAAGGTACACAGATGACTACGATGTTGAAATTAGCAGACAGGGACTTTGGAATAACTATAATGAATACGCTAGCCTACAGTAAAAGATGGTTAAGATTGAAAATTTGAGCAACAAAATAAACTCAAATTAGATTATAACCCCCAAATATAAAATGAATATCCATGAGTCCACATGCCAGGGTGGCAGTCTGCCCTCGGTTCTTGGTGAGCTCTTGGCTGAAGAATGACCAGACACACCCAAGTGTCAGGTCCAGACTATTATCCTGGTCTGGATAAAACTGTTCTTTCTTAAATTCTAGAAAAGTTAATTAGTGACTTAGAAAATAGGTAACGGCAATGTATCGTAGAGTTTACAACACAGGCAGAAGTAAAACATATGGCAATAATGTGAATGAGAGTGAATATAAGTGGAATTGCATTGTTATAAAGTTCTTATGTAAATAAAGTAGTATAATATTAATTCAAGTTAGACTGAGATAAGTTAACGTGCATGTTGGCCACAGAAGTGGCATGTGCAAGTACTGCTTCAATGAGCTCAATGAGAAAACAACATGTTGTAAGCATTAGAGCAAATACTAAGAATAACACAAAGAAATATAATTAGAACATGAGTAAAGGAGCTAGATTGGAGTCCTAGAATATACTCAGTTAACCCAAAAACGAGGACAGGAAAGGAGGAACAGGGAAACAAAAAACAAATGGGGCAAGTAGAAAAGAAATGAAAAGGTGATAAAGTAAACATAGGCAGAATACTTGAAATAAGTCAGAGATTCTTAGATTAGTTAAAAGAAAAAGACCCAACTTCGTGATGTTTGCAACACATACACTTTAAAGACATAGGCTGACAGCAAAAAAGATGGAAGAAGATACAATAGGTAAAAGAAAGCTGGCATGGCTATAATAATATCAGAGAAAGTGGACTTCATGACAAGGAGCATATTAGAGACCAAAGAGGAACATCTTAAAAGGGTCAATTTATTGAGAAGACATGTGCTATGGGCTCAATTTATATGCTGAAGCCCCAACCCCCAGTGTGACCGTATTTGGACCCAGGGCCTACAAATAGGTAATTAAATTAAATTAGGTCATAAGGGTGGATCCCTGATATGGTAGGATTAATATCTTTATAAGAAGAGACATTAGAGAACTTGCCTCTGTACTCATTCTTGCTCTCCCACATGCACATGCTCTCTCTCTCTCTGTCTCTCTCTCCACCAAGTGAGAACACAGCTATAAAGTGGCCATCTTCAAATCAGGAGGAGAGCCCTCACTAGGAACCAAATTGGCTGGCACCTGATCTAGGACTTCCCAGTCTCCAGAACTGTGGGAAATAAATTTCTGCTATCTATGCCACCTAGTCTATGGTATTTTGTTATGGCAGCCTGAGCTGACTAAGAAAACATGACAAAATTAAAGAAAACATAAATCACCAGTATCAGGAAGGATAAAGGAGACATCACTACAGATAATACTGACATTAAAATGATAATAAGGAAATGCAATCAACAACTTTATAAATTCAATAACTCAGACAAACATGAGAAATTTCTTATACAATATGCCAAAACTAACTAAAGAAGAAATAGAAATTCTGAATAGCCTTATATCTAATATTTAAATTGAATTAATAATTAACAGCCTTTTTGGCAAAGAAAGCTCCAGGCCCAGATGGTAAATTCTATCCAACATTTATGAAATAAATAAAACTAATCTATAAATTCTTTCTGGTAATAGATAAGGAAGGGACATTTCAAAATTTATATTGAAGTCAGCATAACTCTAACATCAAATGCTGACAACAATATTAGATGAAAGAAAATTAACTCAAGAACATGGATGCAAAAACCACCAAAAATATTAACATATACAGTCCAGAAATACGTAGAAAGGATAAATACATCATGACCAAGCAGAAATGATCAGGAATGCAAGGTTAGTTCAACACTGATTTTCCACATGAAAATCAATCAAAGTAATTTGCCATATTACCATAACAAAGGAGAAAAGCCATGTTATCATCTCAGTAGATGTCAAGAAAGCATCTAAAAAAATTCAATAGCCCTTCATGATAAAAAGCTCTTAGCAAACTACAAATAAAAAGGAATTTCTTCAGTTATATAAAGGACTTCTACTCAATACCTGTAGATAACATTAGATATAGTGATGAAAGATTGAATGTATCCCCTCTATCAGGAACACGTCGCGATGTATATTGTTTTCTCTTCTATTCAACATTGTGCTGGAGGCTCTAATTAGTTCAATAAGGCAAGAAAAATAAATAAAACACTTGAAGTTTAGAAAGGATGAATGAAAACTCTTATTATTCACAGAAGACATAATTGATTATGACAAATCCTAAGGAATCTACAAAAAAAAACTACTATTAAATTTAACAAATTTCAGCATGCAACTATAGTTTTAAGCTTAAAACTATAGTTTTAAGCAAAACTATAGAACTGTAAGCAAATTTAACAAGTTTCTTGTATGGGTCAAAGTATGAAAAGCAATTAATTTGTCTATGCTAGATATTGGTGAACTTGTGAGCCATATCTGGCCTGCCACATTTTTGTATGGCTTATGAGCTAAGAATGCTTTTTAAAACTGTTAAATGATTGAAAATAATCCAAAAAACAATAATATTTTGTGAAGTGTAAAATTGTGCAAAAGTCAAATAGTCAAATTTTAGTGTTTGTAAAAAAAAACTTCTACGGGAACATGGCCGAAGCTCATTGGTTTACATACTGTCTATGGCCACTTCTATGCTACAGTGGCAGAGGTATGTAGCTGTGACAGAGAGCATATGGTCTGCAAAGTCTAAAATATCTGCTCTCTGGACCTTTACAGAAAAAGTTTGCTGACTCCTACTCTATGCTAACAACAAACCCTTGTTTAAAAACATCTTTTAAAATACCATTTTCAATAGCATCAAAAACATAATATTTACGGATTTTTAATATGTAAGGGCTGTATTTTGAAGACCACAAATTATTTCATAGAAAAATTAAGGAATATTTAAATAAATATAAAGACATATCATGTTTGTGGATCAGAAATTTCAGCATTCTTAATATGTCAATCGTTCTCAAATAAATTGACCCATAAATTTGACACATATGCACACAAAAACCCAAGCAGGTGTTGTTTTTGTTGTTTGTAGAAATCAATGATCTTGTTTTAAAATTACACAGAAATGCTATAAAACTAAACTAGCCAAAATAATCTTTAAAAAGAACTTGGAACCCCTCATTTCGAGACTATGAAGGTATAATAATCAGGACAAAGTAAGAAGAGACAAATGGATTGATGGAATAGAATAAAGACTCACAATAAACCCACACATATATGTTGTCTAAGACTACAATATTTTAATGTCTTTTCAACAAATAGTGCTGTGACGGCTAAATATCCATATGGAAAAATTATGAATTTAGACCCCTACCTCACACCGTATGCAGGCATGAATTCAAGATAAAATGTACACATGAACATAAAAACTAAAAGAAAAATAACAGAAAAATCTCAGGTAAATATGCTCATAATTTGAAAGTGGATCAAGATTTCTTAAGACACTCACACAAAAGCACTAACCATAGTAGCCATGAAAGAAAAGATAATACTAAATTGGACTTCATCAACATAAAAACCTTCTGTTTTTCAAATGATATCATTAAAGAATAAGAAAATGTACATCACTGATTGGGAAAAATAATGATAATACATATATCTGACAAAGGACTTGTACCCAGATATATAAGGAGCAACAATCAATCATGAAAAGAAAAAGTCAATAAAAATGGGCAAAAGACTTCAACATACACTTCACTTTAGAAGAGATATGAAATACACGTGGAAAAAATGCTCAAAATTATTATTAATAGTTATCAGTGATTGGCACCAGGGTAAAATTAAAGAGACTGACAAAGCAAGTATTGGCGAGTGTCTTAGTCTATTCGTGTTGCTATAAAGGAATACCTGCGACTGGGTACTTTATTTAAAAAAAGAGGTTTATTGGGATCACAGCACTGTACAAGAAGCATGGCAGGAACATCTTCTGATGAGGACCTCGGGAAGCTTCCGCTCATGGTGGAAGGGGAAGGGGAGGCAGAGGGTGCAGAGGTTGCACGGTGAGGGAGCAGAAGCTAGAGGAAGGGGAGGGAGGTGCCAGGCTCTTTTTAACAATCAGTTCTCTACAGAAACTAAGAGAACTCACTCACTCTCCTGAGAATGGCACCACGCCATTCAAGAGTGTGCACCTCCATGACCCAAACCCAAACACCTCCCACCATGCCGTGCCCTCTCTCCAACATTGCAGATCAAATTTCAGCGTGAGACTTGGCCAGGCCAAACAAAACATATCCAAACCGTAGCAGTGAGGGATGTGGAGCAAACAGAAATCCTATATATTTCTGGAGAGAATGTAAAATAATACAGTCACTCTGGAAAACAACTTGGCCTTTGTTATAATGTAAACTATAGACCCACACCACGGCATAGAAATTCCACTTTTAAGTACCCAGAAGTAATAAAAACTTTGGTCCATAAATAGACTATACAAGTATTTTAAGAGCAACTTTATTCATAGTAGCTCCAAACTGGTGTTAACTCAATTGACCTACAACAGGTTAATGGATACACGAATTTTGGTCTATCTACATAATGGACTAACATTGGGCAATAAACCAGAATAAACTACCAATAAACACAAACATGCATAAATCTCAAAACATTATATTGAGCAAAAGACCCTAGATACTCACCACGGGATTCCATTTATCTGAAATTCTGCAACTTGGAAATTCATCCACAATGGAAGATAGGAGCTGGGAGTGGAAGGATTGCTTGACATTGAGCATAGGAGACATTTCTGGGGTAATGGAAATGAGGAAATGGGGGGTGCGGTTGGGCGGGGAGGGGCATGCCTGGCTGTGGACCCCAGGATTCGCCTGGCTGCCTGGCCCCCAGGGTGGTAGCACCCCAAGGCCCCTGGAGAGCGCCCCAGGCTGAGCCTGGCAGGGAAGCAGGCCCCTGGGGGAGGGGTCAGCTCAGGTGAATGCAGAAGGGCTCAGGGGACACTGGGCGGATGTCCGCGGCGATGGGAGCCCCACCTGGGAGGAACCCCTTCCCCTGGAAGGACCTGGTGCTGCTTAGTCAGCCTGGGCTGTGATCGCCAGCGCCCGTTATAAATAGCCAAACCCCATCTCCACTCGATCCAGCGAAGCACCCCCAACTTCACGCTAAATGCATAATTTGCTGCAAATTAAACTTAATGGGACTAGAGTAATTATGTTGACTTTTTAAAGTACTTAGAGATAAATACATGATTAGATATTTCAGAATATAAACTTTTTCATTGTTTTTCCCAAGGGAGCCGGGGGAGGAGGCTGAGGCCTGAGTCAGAGCC
>CAUYPO010133170.1:0-12548 GCA_963574435.1 Cheirogaleus major
AGCCTCAAACTCCTGGGCTCAAGAGATCCTCCTGCCTCTGCCTCCCGAGTAGCTGGGACTACAGGCGCCTGCCAAGATGCCCTACTAATTTTTCTGTTCTTAGTAGAGACAGGGTCTCACTCCTGCTCAGGCTGGTCTCGAACTCCTGAGCTCAAGCGATCCTCCTGCCTTGGCCTCCCAGAGTGCTAGGATTACAGGTGTGAGCCACCCAGCCCAGCAGGAATAATTTTGGACTGGAGTCCCTCTTCTTACTGGCTGTGTGAACTTGTGCAAATTGCTTAACCCCTCTCTGCCTTGATTTTCCCCTTTAAAAATTTGAAATAATAATTGTGATATCTCTGTGTAGTAGGCAGAAAAACTGCTCCCCTAAAAGGTATATAGTCCTACTTTGGTATCCCTGGGGGATTAGTTCTAGGTCTCCTGTGGATACTAAAATCTGTGGACACTCAAGTCTCTGATATAAATAATGTAGTATTTGCATGTAACCTACACACATCCTCCTGTAGACTTTAAATCTCTCTAGATTATTTAAAATACTTAATACAATGTAAACACTGTGTATATAGTTGTGATACTGTATTGTTTAGGGGATCGTGACAAAAGTCTGTCCATGTTCAGTACAAGTGCAATTTTTTTTGCATGTTTACAAAATTCTTTAACATTTCATTGTCAATACTCAAATTTTTTAAAAAAATTATTTTGGTTCATGGTTGGATGAATCCACGGATGTAGATCTCACAGGTATGGAGGGCCGACCAAATTACTTCTCCATTCCTGCAACCTGTGGTCATTACCTTGCATGGTTTAAGTTTAATTAAAGACCTTATTAGCCGGGCGTGGTGTGGTGGCACACAACTGTAGTCCCGGCTGCTCGGGAGCCTGAGGTGGGAGGATCACTTGAGCCCAGGAGTTAGAGGCTGCTGTGAGCTAGGATCCTGCCATTGCATTCCAGCCTGGGCAACAAAGCAAGAGTCTGTCTCCAAAACTGAAAGGAAATGAAACAAAATGAAATGTAAAAATACACACACAAAAAAATGTGAAATTGCAACTGTGATACAACCTGAGCCAGGAGTGGGGTGGGGGTTGGAGGTTGGGGCTGCAGAGTGCTTTTTGCAGAAGCGACCTTTGTGCTAAGCTGAGGACGAGGGGCTGGCTGTGTGACACAAAGTAGCAAATGTCAGAGGCCAGTGCGCTCACGTCCGCTTGCCGGCATAATTTCACGAAGTTCCTGTCTGTGTGACAATGCACAGCTCTCTGAAAAAATGCTTTGAAGACAAGACACAAAAGAGCATGGGGCGTCTCTTGCCTGAGTCACTTTACTCCTTAAAAGATAAACGAACGTGGCCTTGGCTTTTTTCTACACATAAAATAACATCTGACGGGGTTAATGAATGTGCTTCTGTGATCTAAGATCAGATGTACCCTTATATCCAGAGCTTCACGTGCTGCTGCTGGAATGTGACTTCTGAGCAAGGCCGATGTGATTTTGCACGTCCCAAACCTCCGCCACCTGTCTACCTACAAGCAGCGGGTTGAAACACTGTCCCGGAACAGTGTGATTGAGCCCCTCTAAACGGCTGCTCCTGGGCCATGGGTCTTGGTTTATAGTCCTCAGTAAGACTTCTGAGTAAAACTGACTTGAATTCTTTAAAGGCTTGATTCCCCCTCTCCTTAGTCAATAGTTGGTATGGGAAAGCGGGAAGGTGGGAAAGTGTTCTAGGCAGAGGGAGCAGCGTGTGCAAAGGCCCTGGGGCTGGAGACCACCGAGTGCTTGAAGCAGGGGTGAAGGTGTCTGAATGGCAGAGAGGGAGGTAGGAGAGGGTGGCAGGGGCCAGCACCCACGGTGTTGGGTCTTCTCCTCCATCTGGAAGCCCCTGCAGGGGGTGGGGACCCAACCCAGGCGACTTATCAGACGTCCCTTTGTTGCAGAGCGGAGCCTCCTGTACACGGAACTCCTGGCCAGACTCTATTTCTTCGCCACCTCGCATAAAGCACTGGTGGGGCCACTGTGCCAGCAGGCCCAGAGCTGGTTCCGGGTGTGCCCACACCCTGTGCTGGTGCCCCTCGCAGGATTCCTCCAGCCCCCGGGAGGACCCCTCTGGGCCACCCTCACTGGCTGTCACAAAGGTGAGTCTCCCCAGCACAGCAGAAGTCCCGCCAGGCCCCTGCTTGCCTGGCGCCAGTGGCCGGCAGGGGTTTGGGGGCTGCTCTCTGGGGCTCTCCTCTGCCAGTGGGAAGGCCCCAAGGGTGCCATCAGGGCCTGCCCTGCTGTCTCATGCTGAACCGGCTCTCTCTGCGCCCCAGGGACTTTAGATGACTGGTGTAAATACTGCTGATGAGCCTGCAGCTGGAGGGTGCCTCCTACCTTCCCGCCTGCGACAGCTTAGCACCCACCTTGCAGATAGTGTCTGCAGCCGAAAGTCTGGAAGTTGGCACCTGGTGCCTGGCTGGCCCCTGAGGGGCTGATGGAACTGTAGACTGCCCTGGGAACCCGGGATGTCAGGGAGACAAGATTTAGTTTTTGCTTTTGCCATTCATTTGTTATCTGTTTTTGTCTTTCATTCACCCCACCCACCCAACCATCCATCCATCCACCCACCCATCCATTCATCTATCCACTCAGCCATCCACCCTCCCATCCATCCACCCATCCTCCCTCCCTTCCATTCATCCATTCATTCATCCACTTACCCTCCCTCCCTTCCATCCATCCATCCATCCACCCACCCACCCATCCATTCATCCATCCACTCAGCCATCCACCCTCCCTTCCATTCATCCATCCATTCATCCATCCACTCAGCCATCCACCCTCCCATCCATCCACCCATCCTCCCTCCCTTCCATTCATCCATCCATCCATCCATCCATCCACCCACCCTCCCTTCCATTCATCCATTCATTCATCACTTAACCTTTCCTTCCTTCCTTCCATTTATCTATCCACCCATCAGGTATCTATGCTTCTCCTTATCTTTCTACTCATGTATCTACCCCTCTTTCCACTGGCCCTTCCATTTTCCTCATTCAGCCATCTTCCATCCACTCACTTACCCCTCCACCCATCCATGCACTCAGCTGTTCATCAACTTGCCTACCATCTAGAAACTGACTCGTCTGTCTACTCACCTACCCACCTATCCATTCACCCACCCGCTCATCCCACCAGCCACCTGTCTCTCCACTTATCCACTCATCCACCTCCATTCACCCATCCCTTTATTTGCCCACCCACAGTCTCTCACATTGATTGTGAGGCCACTGAATATAATTAGCCTGCGGTTCACATGTCAGAGTCATTACCATGCAGCCTCTTTCCGTACCACATGACCTGGCAGCCAAAGCTGCACTCCCGAGGCACATTCATTCCAAAATAGAAATTCTGAGAGATGCTATGTACAATGCTTTTCTCGAACTCCTGTGCTCGAGTGATCCTCCCACCTTGGCCTCCCAAAGTGCCAGGATTACAGGCATGAGCCACTGTGCCTGGCCTATATTTCTATTTTGGGGTCATATCCGATTAGGGCAGGGTTTCTCAAGCACAGCACTGTTGACATTGGGGGCTGGATCATTCTCTGTGGTGGGGGTGTCCTGTGCATTGTAGGGTGTTGAGTAGCGTCCCTGGCCTCCACCCACCAGATGCAGGTGGCACCCTTGTCCCCAGTTGTGGCACCCCAAAATGTCTGCAGACACCAACATGTGTCCCCTAGGGGACGGAATCGCCCCTGGGTGAGAGCCACTAGACTAGACAGACAGTTATGGCTGAGCTGTGGTTCAGTCCTTTTTTCTACCTAAGAGCAACGTAAATATCACAGGCAGCCCAGGTTTTGAAATCCTAGCTGTGTGGCTTTGAGCAAGGGACTGAATCTGTCCATGCCTCAGTTTTCTTACCTGTGACGCGAGGGCTTAATAGAGAAGCCCGTGGCTGAGCACTTGCACACGGGGTCTGAGGTCATTCCCGCTGTCTCTGCGTGGTTGCAGGTATCACCGCCATGGCGTGGGGTGTGGAGGAGAAGCTATTGGTGATCGGCACCCAGGACGGCATCGTGGCTGTGTGGGACATGGAAGGGCAGCAGGTGATGCACATCCTAACCGGACACACAGGTGAGGCTCGGGAAGTGGGGTTTATGATCAGCTTATTCCTGGTGTTCCACAGGGAATAGGCAGTCCCCAGAACCCCTTCCCCACAGATTCATTTCCCTGTGTCGAAACTCTGGCCTTTGTACCTGCATTGATTAGCCAGAGCTGCATAACGAACCACCCCAAGACACGGTGGCTTCAAACAAGCCGTCTCTTTAGCTTGCCTTCTGAGAATTGGCAATTCAGACTGGGCTCAGCTGGGCAGTTGTTCTGCTCATGCATCTGTAGTCAGTTAGTGGATGCTCTGGGAGCTGGCTGAATCAGAATGTTTTCAACTGAGACAACTCAATTCTGCTCCACATGTTCTCCCATCTCTCAGCAGCCTAGCCCTGGCAAAGGCAGGGTTTCCAGAAAACAAGTAGAAGTTCACAAGATCTCTTAAGGCCCAGGCTTGGAACTGGCACCCTGGCCAGTTCCTATTGGCCAAAGGAAGTCACAAGAACAGCCCAGAGTAAATGAGTGGGGAAATAGACTTCATCTTTTGATAGAAGGCGCTGCAAGGTCGTATCACCAAGGGTATGGATCAGGGAGGGTAAAGAACTGTGGTCCTTTTTTGCAATTTGTCTACCTCAGACCTTTAGCAAGGCTTTTCATTTCTGCATAGTTCCTCAACAGATATGGTTTATTTATTTAATCAATTATTGAGTGCCTACTGTGTACAAAGCCCTGTTCTAGGTACTGAAGAGAGAGTAGGGTAGAAAATTATTCATCTCCTCTCAGTCACCAAGAAAAGTAATTACTTTAAAAAAATTTTTTATCATTATTTTTTAGAGACAGAGTCTTACTATGTTGCCCAGGCTGATCTCAAACCCCTGGGCTCAAGCCATCCTCCCATCTCAGCCTCCCAAGTAGCGGGGACTACAGGTGTGCGCCACCTTGCCATGCATGGGAGAAATAATAGTTTAATACACTGTTTTGAAAAATCAAAAGTATGTTGGCCCCCCACATATATAGGTTTCACATCCAAGGATTCAACCAACTCTGGATCAAAAATATTTGCGGAAAAAAAGGATAGTTTCGTCTGTACTGAACTTGTACAGACTTTTTTTCCTTGTTATTATTCCCTAAATAATACAGTATATCAACTATTTACATAGCCTTTACCTTGTATTGGGTATTATAAATCATCTAGACATGATTTAAAATATAAGGGAACATATGTATAAGTTATATGCAAGTAACACAGCGGTTTATAGCAGGGACTAGAGCATGCATGAATTTTGGAATCCAAGGGAGGTCCTGGAACCAATCCCCCAAGGATACTGAGGGACAACCGGATTGCAAAACAATGCAACAAGAATACAATATCAGCTTGTCTTAAATAAAGACAGACAGCGTCGGTACAGTGCTGTGCCAAGCCGTACTGTAGTCAGAGGCCAAGGGGGAAAAACCCACAGTAATTTAGCACTTCCTTAAATTTTGCACCCAAGGCGAGTGACTTAAGTGACCGCTCCAAGTGAGACTCATGTATTTGGGGAGGGGAGAGGGACAAACATGTAGTTACAAGTTGTGATGAGTGTAATGAGGGAAAGGGTGATCACTTAGGACTATTGGGGAAGGAATTTCTCTGAGCTGGGGTGTTCAGCCGACACACAAAAGGTACGAAGAGGAAAGAGCCTCCCAGGCACAGGGAGAATCAAGTGCAAAAGCCCGGAGAGGGGAAAGAAGTTGGGGAGTCTACAGGACAGCCAGCAAGTGAAGAGGCTGGAGCTCTGGAAATTATATCAAGTAAAAGAAGCAGTCGCCAAAGGCCACATAGAGTGTGACTCCATTGGTAGGGAATACCCGGAATAGGAAATCCACAGACACAGGAAGCAGATTAGTGGCTGCCGGGGGCTGGGGGAGAGGAGTGGAGAGAGACTGCTGATGGGGGCGGGGTCTCATTTTGGGGTAGAGAAAGTGTTCTAGAACTAGATAGAGGTGATGGTTGTACAATTCTGTGAACATACTAAAAAAC
The DNA here is from genome assembly GCA_963574435.1 of Cheirogaleus major. Lineage (NCBI taxonomy): Eukaryota > Metazoa > Chordata > Mammalia > Primates > Cheirogaleidae > Cheirogaleus > Cheirogaleus major. Next base: position 6,098 of record CAUYPO010133170.1, read on the forward strand.
CATTGAATCGTATAATTGTACATTAAATGGGTAAATTTTATGGTTGTGAATAATATCTCAATAAAGATGTTAAAAATATTTTATCATTGTAATCTAAGAATGTATATCATTTTATATATAATATATATCAACATTTTGCCTTAAACATTTATTTGTATCTATTGACTCGTTTTTCTTGGAGACAGTCTTGCTCTGTTGCCCCGGCTAGAGTGCCGTGGCATCAGCCTCGCTCACAGCAACCTCAAACTCCTGGGCTCAAGCGATCCTCCTGCCTCAGCCTCCCAAGTAGCTGGGATTATAGACGTGTGCCACCGTGTCCGGCTAATTTTCTATTTTTATAGAGATAGGGTCTCACTCTAGCTCAGGCTGGTCTCGAACTCATGACCTCAAGTGATCCTCCCGCCTTGGCCTCCCAGAGTGCTATGATTACAGGCGTGAGCCACCGCGCCCGGCCTCCATTGTCTCTTTTTTAACAACTTTAATAAACTTGAATAAAACAAACAGCTTAAATGACATCAGATGACATCATTTCGTTCAACATTGTTTAGTTATAACATTGATGAGGGAAAAATTGTTTTTTTATTACATATATGTTTATTGAAAACAGTGCCTACAATTGGTGTCCTATTAGAATTAGAATTTTCATTAGAATTATTATATTCTATATACTTTTTTGCAATTTCCTCTTTCACTTATTTGTGAGGAGTTCTATGTAAAAACTCAGTCCTACAGAAAATAATTTGAGCAACTACCTTCTCGATAGCTAGTTCCATTCTAGATGCATAGCAAAGAATCAATTCATTGCACATAATGGATGCCTGAGCAAGTAGGGTTTAATTCTCACAGAACCCTAGTGGAGAAGGGATAAAGAGAAACTTTTACACATGTATTAAAATATCCAATGAGCATTGTTTTCAATAGCCAAAAAATTTAGAAGAAATATATATTCATAAGAAAGCGGAATAAATTAGTAACAGTAATAGTACCTCATAGCCTGTAATCTCAGCACTTTGGGAGGCCAAAGTGGGAGGATCACTAAGGCCAGGAGGTTGAGACCACCGTGGGCAACATAGCGAGACCCCATCTCTACAAAAAGTTTTAAAAATTAGCTGGGCATGGTGGCTCATGCCTGTAGTCCCAGCTACTCCAGAGGCTTAGTCAGGAGGATCGCTTGAGCCCAGGAGTTCAAGGTTGCAGTAAATTGTGATCATGCCACTGCACTCCAGCCTGGGTGACAGAGTGAGACTCTGTCTCTAAAAATAAATAAATAAATAGTACCTCATAGAGTTGAGAGGATTAAAGAAGTTTAATGCATGTAAACCACTTACAAATATGCATGGCCCATAGAAAATGTCCAGTAAATATTGGCTGTTACAATAATAATAATTATGGTTAGGTCAAGGTATATATCATCTTGTTATTTTTAATGTCTGCATAATATTCTTCTGATGGATGTAGTATATTATTTAACCAACTCCTTTTTCATAGCCAGTTTGGTTGTTTGTAATTTTTTGGTCTTATTATTATTATACTATTATTTTTAGAGATGGAGTCTTGCTGTGTTGCCCAGGCTGGTCTGAACTCCTGGTCTCAGGTGATCCTCCCACCTCAGTCTCCAGAGTAGGGACTATAGGTGTGAGCCACCACACCTGGCTAACTTTTTATTGATACAAAACAATGCTACAATTTAAATCCTTCTACATTTTTACATGCTTTGCTGTTATTTCTGTAAGACACATTCCTAGAAGTGGGATTTCTGAATCAAACCATATGCATAATTTTCCTTTTTTCCCCCTTTTCTTAGCTTTTTATTTTGAAATAATTAGAGACTCAAAAGAAGTTGCTAAAATAGTACAGAGAGGTCCTGCAGATCTTTTATTCATCTTCCCCCAATGGCAACATCTTATATAATACAGTGTAGAACATTAATCAAAATTAGGAGACTGCACATTTTAACTTTTTTTTTGAGACAGAATCTCGCTCTGTTGCTCAGGCTAGAGTGCCGTGGCATCAGCCTAGCTCACAGCAACCTCAAACTCCTGGGCTCAAGCAATCCTTCTGCCTCAGCCTCCCGTGTAGCTGGGACTACAGGCATGCGCCACCATGCCCGGCTAATTTTTTCTCTATATATTTTTAGTTGGTCAACTAATTTTTTTTAATTTTTGGTGGAGACGGGGTCTCGCTTTTGCTCAGGCTGATCTTGAACTCCTGAGCTCAAACGATCCACCCGCCTCGGCCTCTCAGAATGCTAGAATTACAGGCATGAGCCACTGTGCCCGGCCCACATTTTAATTTTTAATAAATGTTACCAAATTATCCTTTAAAAAATTTTATCAACTTCTCCACCAGCAAGGTAATAAAGTAACTAATTTTTTTTATATCTTTGCCAGCATTCAAGTGATCAATCTTTAAAATTTTTGCCAATATGGTGGGCAATAATAGTGCATTGGTGTTTCATTTTGCATTTCTGTGACTACCAGTGAAGTTGAGTATTATTTTCAAACACTCACTGTCCACCTGTACTATTTCTGTAAACTTCCTATTTATATGTTTTATCTAATTAGTAGGTAGGTTATTTGAATTTTTCTTATTTGTTCATGAGAACCTTTTGTTTATTAAGGATAGTCTCCGTTTGTCTGTTATATGTGGCAAATATTTTCTCCCAATCTGTCACGTGCCATGCAACTACATTTTGTCATCCTGAAGTTTTACATTTTTATGTAATCCATTTGGTCAATTTTTCCCCTTTATGTCTTCCAAATTTAATTTTTCCACAATTTTACCCTTTTCTAACATTTATTAATTTTAGACACTTCCTGGATGCTATATCTTTATAAAATTCGTTTATCTTTGCTTATTGCAAATTCAACATCTGGGGCAACTGATTGAATCCCAACATGTTGCACTCTTAATTTTACTTTGCCACATTCCATTGTTTTCAACTTGGATATGTTCAAATCCATCCATCTTTTCTTTGGTAAAGAAGAATGATCAACATGTTCCCAGCTAATATACTCTCTTCCACCCGGGCCCGCTGCAGGAGAGGTAAGGTGTGTGAAAGTGTTTGCCAGAGGGACCCTGGCCATCTCTGCTTCGAAGGACCACACGCTGCGCTTGTGGAATTTACTCTCTGGCCAGGAGAAATTCACCATTTGGGATGGAGGCTCGAAAACTCCCACTGAACCTCAGATCTGGAGCCTTCACGTGGATGAAGCAAACAAGGTTGTCTATTCGGCATCTGGCTCAAAGGTAACAAACACCTGCCCTGTTTGTAAAGGAAAACTGAGACCAGAGTGTTCAAAGACAGGAATAAGCTGTTTCTATAAGCAGCGGCTCCCTTGTATGGGTGGGGAACTATAGGCAGGAGCACACAACCACTTGAAAGAGTGCTGTAAGAGGTTTCAAACTTCACATTTGGCTTCCTGATCGTTGTTTCTGACCCTAAGATTTGAGACCTTTCATCTTTTTTAATATAGTCATTTTAGTGCTATTAGTTTCCAAATATTTGAGGGGTTCCCAGGTAAATCCACAAAAAGGATTTGATATGAATCCTTTCAAATTTATTGAGACTTGTTTTATGGTCTCTCTTGGTAAATCTTCAATGGTCATCTGAAAACAAGGTATATTCCACTGTGTTATTCCCTTATGTAAATCACAACTCTATGATTTGATAGTTTTATGAATGAATAGACTCAATAGCATTGTGGGTAAGAGTTTAGCAACTAAAGCCAGGTGGAAAAATCTGTATTTAACTCTCAGTTGAGTTTCTTGAGAGCTGAGTGACTTTGATCATGCCACTTTATCATTTTGAGTCCCATGTTCTCATCTTCCTCATAGGATAATGATGGCAAAACACCCGGCATGGTGCTTGGCACATACTAAGCACCAAATAATTAGCATTTTTTCAATTATTGTATTACATTAGTAATTGGTGGCTTTGACAGTAATATTGGTGCATGTGAACTGTGATATCCAAAATGGGGGAGTAACTAGCCAGATTTGGCTATTGAATGTTTGAAATGTGGCTGTTTCCACATATTGGATTTCAAAGACCTAGTATAACAAAAATCATATAAACTATCTCTATAGTAATTTTTATATTGATTCCATGTGGAAGTGATAATACTTGGACCTATTGGGTTCAATTAAATATATTATCAAAATTGATTTCACCTGTTCTTTTTTACCTTGTTTTAGGTGGCTAATGAAAAATTTAAAGTCATATGTGGCTTGCATATTTTTATTAGACAGGGCAGGCTGAAATATTAGAAAAGTATTGATTGATTTCAAAATCAGTTATAAAAATCTTCTTTGTTATCAATAAAAGTTTGGAAAATAAAGTATATAGAAATAACCCCCAAAATAACATTACACTGTTAATATTTATATGATTTTACTTTATCTGATGTGTGCATTTGTGTGTGACTATGTCTATAAAATAAAATTGGAATTAAAATACATACTTGGGGCCAGGCGCAGTGGCTCACGCCTGTATTCCCAGCACTTTGGTAGACTGAGGTGGGAGGATCACTTGAGCCCAGGAGTTCAAGAAAAGCCTAGGAAATAGTGAAACCCTGTCTCTACAAAAAAAGAGAAAAATTAGCCAAATTTGGTGGTGTGCACCTCTAGTCCCAGCTACTCGGGAGGCTGAGGCAGAAGGATCACTTGAGCCCAGGAGTTTGAGGTTGCTGTGAGCTATGATGACGCCACGGCACTCTAGCCCAGGCAACAGAGCAAGACTGTCTCAAAAAACAAAAACAACTTACATACATGTACGTTTTATAAAGCTGTTTTTCCCACTTAATATGTCATGAGCTCATGAGAATTTTCTCATAACCTTAATTTTTTGAAAACAGCATGCTTAGTGATTGCACGAGATTCCATCGTCTGGCTTCACTGGAGTTTATTTAACTAATCCCTTGTTATTGGACAAATAGGTTGTTTCCAGTTCTTTGGTCTTACAAATAACTGAAATAACTTTCCTTATACACACATCTTTGTGTGTCTCTCTCCTTAATTTGTTAATTGAAACTAAGGATGTAGAACTAATGGGCAAATGTTTAATGTTTAAATGGTTACTACTAATGAAAAGACACATTTTGGGAGGTAAATTGAACATGAAAACTTGTAATAAACATATATATGAATGCATATGGTGCTGCTGACTATTTTTTTTCCTATTTTTAAAATTGTTTATTTTAGACCAATTTTAAATTTACAGAAAAACTATAAAGGTGCCTCCAGAGTAGCTGGGACTGCCACCATGCCCGGCTAATTTTTCTATTTAATGTAGAGAAAGTGTCTGGCTCTTGCTTAGTGAACTCCGGAGCTCAAGCGATCCTCCCGCCTCAGCCCCCCAGAGTGCTGGGATCACAGGCGTGAGCCACCGCACCCACACTCCCTCTATTTTTTTATTTCTGAACTGGCAGTGTTGAACACAAAATGCATAAACCATAAAAAAGAACAGGTCTTACATTCGAGTCTGGAAAGCGTGCAGTCTAGTCTCCTACTGAGACGTCGCTTCCTCTTTATTCCGTTAGATCAATGCTTGGAATCTGGAAACTGCAGAACTGGTTTTCCGAATCCTGGGAGATGCCTCTGATCCCTGGATGTGCACAGCCGTGCTGGCCCCCCAGGCCAGGCTGATGGCAGTGTCCAAGGGTGGCGTGGTCAGCGTGTGGAGCTCCGCCACGGGAAAACTGCAGGGGAAGCAACGTCTGTCCAGCATCAAAGAAGAAACCCCTGCCTGTGCGGTCTCAGTGCAGACACAAGGAAAGCTGGTCGCTGGGTTTGGCAATGGCTCCGTCTCTTTGGTAGGCAACTTTACTGACTGTGATGAGGAAACTAAATCAGCCTAAAAGTGCTCCGATGCCCTAGAAACTGGGAAAAAGGATATAGCCTTATGTCTTTTAATAAGTGACACTTGACTTTTTTCTTTCTTTCTTTCTTTCTTTCTTTCTTTCTTTCTTTCTTTCTTTCTTTCTTTCTTTCTTTCTTTCTTTCTTTCCTTCCTTCCTTCCTTCCTTCCTTTCTTCTCTTTCTTTCTTCTTTTTCTTTCTTTCTTTCTTTCTTTCTTTCTTTCTCCTTCCTTCCTTCCTTCCTTCCTTCCTTCCTTCCTTCCTTCCTTCCTTCCTTCCTTCTTTCTTTCTTTCTTTCTTTCTTTCTTTCTTTCTTTCTTTCTTTCTCTTTTCTCTCTCTCTCTCTCTCTCCTCCCTCCCTCCCTCCTCTCTCTCTCTCTCTCTCTCTCTTTCTTTATTGAGACAGAGTCTTGCTCTGTTGCCCGGGCGAGAGTGCCGCGGCATCAGCCTAGCTCACAGCAACCTCAAACTCCTGGCCTCAAGCAATCCTTCTGCCTCAGCCTCCTGAGTAGCTGGGACTACAGGCATGTACCACCATACCCGGCTAATTTTTTTTCTATATATTTTTAGTTGGCCAATTAATTTCGTTCTAT
>CAUYPO010133176.1:0-10569 GCA_963574435.1 Cheirogaleus major
TTGAAAACTTATACTATTTTATGTATTTAATAATTAAAATTATATAAATTTTTATAAAGCTTTTTGGTGTTCATGGTAATAATGATGATGATAATGATACTAATAATATCTTCTGCTAGGTTCTGGAGATACTGAGATAAATATAACACTGCTCTCAAACTGTGCATAGTCTAATAGGAGACCCAGATATTAGTTTGCAAATGAATTACAATCTAATCTAAAAGCAACAATAGAAATATATAAGTTGCAGTGATGAATACAGTTTTTAGTGATGACACTGAAGCAGTGAGGGACAAAATAGATTCTCAAAACAGGTTATATTTTAGTTGGGTTTTATAAAATGAATTGAATTCACTATAAAAATATTATGGTTGAATTGTGTACTCCAATAATGATCCATTGAAGTCCTTAGTACCTCAGAATGTGATCTTATTTGGAGATAAGGTCTTTATAGAGGTAAGCTAGTTAAGATGAGGTCATTAGGGTGGGTCCTAATTCACTGTAACTGGTGTCCTAATAAAAAGGGAGAAATATGGACACAGACACACACAGAGGGAAGACAGTGTGAAGAGACCCAAAAAGACAGTGGCCATCTACGAGCCAAAAAAGAGAACCCTAAAACAGATCCTTCCTCACAGCCCTTGGAGGAACCAACCAAGCTGACACCTTGAGTTCAGACTTCTAGGCTCCAGAACTGTGAGACATCAAATTTCTGTTGTTGAAGTCACACAGTTTGAGGTACTTTGTTTTGGCAGCCTCAGCAAAACAGAATAACACAATAGGCCAGGTAGGAAATAGCACTCTAGACAAAGGCAAGAGAATGTGCAAAGCCTGGTGTATTTAGGGAACAGTTTAATGTTACTGTTGACCAAGAAAGAAAATGGCAAGAATGGAAAGAAGCTACAGAGCTCATCAGATATGACATTCAATAGCTTACTTGGATGAATAGCTGAGGGGAAAGCATGGAGAGTGTCCATGCCAGGGAGATAATTCACAAATACATGTGCTATTTTCCTGACTTATATTAATAAATTTTAGACATTATGTCCTTTTTATTTGGATAGATAAGCCTTTAGCTAGAGAAACTATGTGCCCTATTTTGCCTGAGATAATCTCATATAACTTCTTTCTAGCATAATTATCAATAGCATTCTTTTTCACTCTCAGTGTCCCAATTTGCAAGATAAACTACACACGATGTAGTTGTCCTACCTTTAGATCTCTTACCTACCACCTCATGTGTTGCTTCCTACCATCCCAACATAATTAATTACATCATTGCTTTTGGTTTAAATAAATATAATAGCAAATACTTACTAAATGATTACTATCTGTCAGGCATCATTTTATGTGCTTTATATGGTTTAAAACATTTAATTCTCATATGGTTCTATGACATGTATTCTTTTACATATAAGGAAACTGAGTCACAGAGAAATTAAGTAGCTTACTTAATGTTACACAGCTAGCAAGAGTCATAGGCTGAAGGCAATCCAAGTAATTTAGCTACAGACTTCATGCTCATTACCACTTTAAAATAGTCATCATCATAATCACAGGAATATTATTTAATTCGGAATCAATAGTACATATATTTAGGTTTGTATTCTTTCTTGTACAACTTCAACTTACTTTCTCAGAATCAATAATTGTGCCTTTTTTCAATCTGCTCAACTTTTCTAATATCCTTAATTCGTTCTAGATGTTCAATCATTGTCTACTTTATCAAGTTTATTTTTTCCTGGAGAGCTCCCTCCTGGACACCCCACACTTGTTCACTCATCTTATTCTTGACTTATTGTTCTCTGATCTTGCTGTTTCTTGCTTTCAAGATTCCATTCTTTCCCTTTCTTAGTGTACTCCTTTATTTTTTTTGGAACGTATCCTTTATATCTCCTTAAGAAATGATTGCTTGACACCACATGTACTCACCAGCAAATTGGTATTAACTGATCAACACCTAAGTGGACATATAGGAATAACGTTTATCAGGTGTTGGGCAGGTGGGAGGGGGGAGGAGGGGATGGGTATATACAAACATAATGAGTGAGATGTGCACCGTCTTGGGGATGGTCACGCTTGAAGCTCTGACCCGAGGGGGGAGGGGGGCATGGGCAATATACATAACCTTAACATTTGTATCCCCATAATATGCTGAAATAAAAAAATAAATAAAAGAAAAAAGACAAAAAATCTCCGAGTCCTCAAAACTCTGTCTTAATTCTTCCCTGAAATTTGATTTATGTTTTAGAATATTACAATGTAATGTAACATTGTAGCCTGAAAATAATCTTCCATCAGATTTTGAAAACAATGTGCATGCTTCCTAACATCTAGAATTGTTTTGAGATATTGAATGCCATTTTAATTTCCATTCTTCTGTATGTAACCTGACTTATATTCTCTCTGAAATACAACTCTGTGCCTTGATGTGGGTCTGTTTTCATTCATTATGCTCAGCACTTGGTAGACCTTTTCAATCTGAAAACTGGCATCCACTTCTCGAGAATATTCTTATGTAATTGCTTTGATAACTCCCTATTTTCATTTTTTTCTGTTTTCTCATATTAGTTGGATGATTGAACTTCCACATTAATCTTCCAAGTCTTTTATTTTTACTTATTCATTTTGAACATCTTCCCTTACTTTGGTTATATTTTCTTAGAGATATCTTTGAATTTATCTTCTAACCCTTTCACTGATTTTTAAATAAATTTTGGTATGATTTTTACTTCCTCAGTTTCTTTATTCCATTTTTCCTGTTTTTACAGAATACTATTCTTGTTTTATAGATGTTATATATTTTTATAGTTCTCTTAGGGTATTAACTAATTTTTAAAATTTTTTTGTTCCCTGCATTATCTATGCCTCTGGTTTTTTAAAAACCTTTTCTCTTTTTAGTCTCAACTTCTAAGGTGATAACATTTACACAATTATTCAGTAATTTTTGTTTATTGATATACAAATGAGACACTTAAAAATCTGCTTGTTAATTGACTACAGGGCAGGGATTTTTACTGAAAAACTTTATTTCTGTGCAGTTAGTCATGGAATTGACCTCTTTATTGAGTTCTCCAGACTTTGGAAGCTTTTTCTCAGGGGCTTTTCAGGACCTCCTGAGAAGAATTCTCTAGGCTTTTTTTGTTAGATAGATGGCCAGGCTGCTGCTGTGATGCGGGGAGAGGGAGCTAATGATCCCATTATTTACTTGACAGACTCTAAATTAATTCTGGTAAAACTCTGAGTATCAGACTACTCAGACCTATTTCTCAGTATGATAAATCCCTAAATGCTAGTCTGGGAGGAATGACCTAAATGTCGGTTTTATGTGCATTCCCTACATAGAATTTTAATCTACATCTCTGATTTCTAATCCTACTCCTCTTCCTTATCATCCACTGGATTTCACGCTTTTAGACCTAGGGTTTTGAAGCGTGAATAGATATCTTTTCATTAGTCTCCTCTGTTGCATTCACTTTAAATTATATCCCCTTGCACCCTGTTAAATCATTTTAACAATAGTCCGTCTGTTCCCTACCTTCCAATGTTTTATTGAACTCTTTCATCTATTGGTGTCCTTAGTACCACTAAATGGGGTTTTGGTAACAAGAGAAGATAAACATGTGAATCATTTCTTTACTCTAACATGAAGGATGGATTTGAGGGTAATAAGACTAGAAGAAGGTATAAAATTAAGTTATTACAATTGCCTGGAGGTATGGTCTGGAGATATGATATATTCCTATAATGTGTGATTGTGGATGAAGAGTATGGTTTGAAAGAGATTTAGAGATGTGATAAAGGATAATAGCCTTAAATAAGAAGGACAATGTTATCTCTAAAACAGAAAATATGAAAGGCTAATTTAAAATTTTAATGAATTTTCAAAGTTGGAACTATATTAATATTCATATTCTCTTTTTTTATTTTTTTCCAGCACATTATGGGGGTACAAATGTTAAGGTTACGTATATTGCCCTTGCCCCCCCCTTGAGTCAGAGCTTCAAGCTTGTCCATCCCCCAGTTGGTGCGCATCGCACTCATTATGTATATATATACCCATCCCCTTCCCACCCCACCTGCCTAACACCTGATAAATGTTATTCCTATATGTCCACTTATGTGTTGATCAGTTAGTAGCAATTTGCTGGTGAGTACATGTGGTGCTTATTTTTCCATTCTTGGGATACTTCACTTAATAGAATGGGTTCCAGCTCTATATTGGATTTTTATTTTTATTTTCTAAGACATTTCATAGTATCCTATTCTTCTTTCATGGCTGTAACATCATTCATCTCTCTGAGGATATTTATTTTAGTTTTAGATATTTCCTTCAATTATCTGCTCTATTTTTTTTCTTCTGGATCCTCTGTATGTTTGCAGGTTTTGTCATCTGAGATTACTGGCTTACAGAAACGTACCTGAGCATCCAGACCATCTATTCATACTTTGGTGTGAGGTGTGAAAGATGACCAGAGATGCTACGTGAGTGGGTGGGGCTTATTGGTGGATGGGTGGATGCCACTGTTGGGTGGTCAAATGGCAAGATTACCAACTCACTGGGTTCACCATCCAGAGGTCTTTTCTTATATGCCCTCCAATTTCTCAGTAAAAGCTTTCTTCAGTCGCTGAGTTTTGTTTATTCATTTGTTTGTTTGGGCACAGGCATCTCCTGGCTCTGTACCCCATCCTCCCCGCTCCCAGAACTGTACCTTTGAGGAGTTCCAGTGACAGAGCAGCTCACGTGGCCCCTCAAGAGACATGGACATTGTGGCCATTCCTCAAAATCAATGTCCACTCCTCACTCCAAAAATGTATACGGACCTCTTGTATGCTGAGTCTCCTTCCTGATGCTCTTTGTCCATGGGAAGTTTACACCTTTTCTATTCTTTATTGTCATTTTAATGGAGTTCCAGAAGGTAGAAAAGAGAAACATGTGTTTGAATCAGAGATTTGAATGCAGATAACCTTGGTCCAACTGCTTGATGGCTCTGACTAGCACAACGAGCAGGGAAGAGGACCCTGAGGTGACTACCAGGAAGGAGTAAGAGCCTATGGACTTCCAGGCAGGATTCAGTTTATGTTGGGATAAGGTATTGTAGGGAAATTCCTTGCCTGCCAATGTGATGATCAAGGTAGATTCTGGAATCATTTACAGTGGGTTTGGCTTAAAGGCAGAGCGATAGTTGGAGAGAGCTCAGGCCAAGCGTGTCTTGAAGACAGGGTAGCATACACTTTGTGTGGAAGATTAGCTCCCTTGGGGGCCCACGTCTTCCTTCATTACAGACACTAGAGTCCCCAGAATCAGCTGGTCAACCCAACTGTACAGGAAACACATAGGCAGCCGCTCTCCCTGGTGTGTCGATTCACCAGTGCTCTGTCTTCCTGACTCTAAAGTGGGGAACTGTGTCAGCCTTCCAGGACACGTGGCTGTGAAAAACACAGTGTGCACAAGCGTTTGGAGGCCCTAGTGAAGGAACCACTATTGATTGAGAACCTACTGTGCACCAGGCATAGCACTAGGGATTTCACAGAGCTAAATCCTCTCCATGAAGGATTTTTATATTCTCCTAGGAAGATGGGCAATAGCAAGAGCTATCCTTAAGAATATTCAGGGTTATAGCCTTAAAAAAATAGACACGGCAGTTTCTGAATAAATTGTTTGCAAATAGGTTGAAAGAGGGAATCAGGAAATGAAGGCTAATAAATCAGTTATTTCCTGCTGCATGGAGAAGGCTCCATCCAAGTCCAGTGTAGCTCTGCCCTGGACCCTGAATGCTCAATAATGTTTCACAGATTCAGGGAATTTTGTTGCTGGAAGGGGCCCCAGAGGTTCTAGCAAAATGCCTCCCTTTGTAGACCCTGCTGCAGAGGAGCTATTGTGCTGCACGCTCTCCCTCACACCATTAGTGTCAAACCTTCGTCAATATTTAAACATTCATTATTCAGAATTTCATTTCTCTGCTTCTCTCTCTTTTTTTTTTTAACTCAGAGAAGGAAAGAAAAACAAGGTTAGCAACTGTATCCTGTATTTCTGCAGGAAAGAAATGAGCCACTTCAAGGCTGAGCTGATTTACTGGATAAATATATATTTAGGCATTTGGGGACTTTAAATGTATATGATTTAGCAGAGAAATAGGGGGCATCCTTCAGAATCTACTATGCAAAGATATATTGACACAATTTCAACTGTATGGTTATGTCTCTGATAAATCAGCCTGCCTCCTTCAGACCTTCATGGTCCATTGGACATAAAATATGCACCTCGCATTTGGGGAGGGCAAGGGGCAGGCGGACTCCGAACTACGGCCAGGTCTGCCTGGGAGGGTCTCACAGGGGAAGGTCCTACAGCATGGAAGGCTGGACCTGGGAATCGTGCATGAGGCTGCAGGCTCTTGACTTGCACTTGTAAACAGTTTCTGACCGCTGTGAGCGGCAGGTGCTGTCTGCCTGGGGGAGAATTGGAGGCTGAAAACCCATGCAGGAAACTAGACATGTGGATTGTGGTGAATGTATAGCCAAACCTTGCACTTTGGTGCCTACACAGGGCTTGGTCCCAAGACTTGGTCACAGCCACGGGGATTCCGGACAAGTCCTGCCACATGGCTGTGCCTGAGGGGCCCTGCCAAGGAATCTGTTGAGGTTCCTGGGAGCAAACACTTTTCAAGGTTCACAGATGGGGACTTGTGAATATGCAAGCTGCTGGGGGCCCCAGCCCCGTAGCTGACTCATAAGTGCAACATTTCATCACCTGGGAGCCTTTTGAAGCCTCTCTGGGAGGGGACGCTACAGGATGGCTCTGCCTGTAGAACCTGAGTAGAACAGACAGCCAGAAGGAAGGAGGACAGCTGACAAAGAGGCCACCATGTGGAGGTGAAGGACACAGAGAACCTTTGAATATTGAAGGCTGGTAACGAGGCCAGGTGCTCATATACTGCTCAACTTGGAGTGATCTCCCTGTAGGTGCACCCTTCCTGCTGCCAGTTCACAGCCATTTCCAGGGGCAGCTCCAGACTTGTTTCCTCCGTAGCTGCATTCTGATCTCATGCCTCTAGTGCTATGGGTGTTTGGAGCCCCATGGCCTGAGCCTGGGGTTTTGCTGCCCACAGGGAATGAGCGTGGACTGTGCCAAACAACCCCTCTGGCTCCCCCCACTGTCCCGCATCGATCTCTCCTTCAGGAGGCCTCCTTCACAGAAACCTGCCATCACTCTCCTTAGGGTCTGGTTTCTCTTGTTCACAGGGTCTCACCTGCAGCCCTTTTCAACTGAGAGGGATGCGTTTTTACCCATAGAGTTGGGATTTTGCTGCTCACTTTCACAGAAGGGGAAGCTAAACTTGCACAGGGAAAAAAAAGAACATTCTCTTATTCTAAGTCAGTATTTACAATAATTACATGCAATGGTAAATGGAGTTGGGAAAAGTGAATTACCTTTAATCAGAGAGTCTTTTATTCCTAAAGTACATCCTAGGGAGCACATGCTCAGGTAATTAGAGAAGGAAGTTGACATCCAGAATGTTCTGTGTTTGGGCATGGAATCCCACCAGGACCTTCCTGCTCCCCAGCGCAGCCCCTCCACACCCATTCGCACAGGTCTGGCTCCTGTTGCTGGGAAAGGCTGAGCAGGCTGGAGACCTGCTGTCCATCGGCCCTGAGATACTATTTCAGTGTCTCCTGCCACCACAGACATCTTTGCATGATGTGTGAGTCAGACTATTGCAAAGCATATGAGCTTGTGGCAGGGTCAGATGACTGGCCGTGTGGAGGCCTGTCTGTAACATGCCAGCACTGCTGTACCACCAAGAAAAGAAATTTGGTCCCTAGGGAGGTTGGCTTATGAGACTCGCTGAAGTATCTGGTCTGGCCAGGTCCACAGGTTTGAGGAAAAGAGGGTCATAGTGTATGGGAACCCCCTTAGGAACAGACATTTATCTATCTATCTCTCCATCCATACTTCCTTCCATCTATTGAGCTCTTCATCCATGCGCTGATTCCACATACCATCCATTGAGTATTCTCCAGTGGCTGCCAGGATCTGGGCTAAACACTGAGAGCAGAGAGGTGAGAAGCCACTCCTGACACCCCAGGAGCCAGTGCTTGGGTAGGGAAGGCAGAGGAGGCCGTCAGTACAGGTCATTGGCACGGCAAGGCTGCCGGAGCACTGTCTCTGGGGGACTAGAGCCTCACCCCCATATTACAGCTAACAGGTATATGCCAGGAAGGGCAGGGGGCAATCTGACCAAGCTGATATGGATTGCTTAGACAGAGACAGACTTAATGAAGGAGATGATTGGACAGAGAGAGACTTGATGAAGGAAGTGGTGGATGTGGCACATACCTGTCCAAGCTGGTAAGGCCAGAGGGGGCAGGTCTAGACGGCCTGTGGTCGGCTGGCCCCTCACTGCTTTCCAATTCTGCACCGTCTTTGCCATGTGGGCACTCTGTGCCCTGAGACTGAGAGAGATGGGTGCCTGCAGGCTTGCACATCTCAGATGCTGCTGTCTTCTACATTAGGCCCACCCTCCAGACCTGGGGAGGGTCCTCCTAACTCAGCCATCGTGAAAATGTGACCAGTGGATGTCCTGGCCCTTGCCTTCCGCAGAATCCATGTCTGAACATAGGATGGATTCCTTAACCTCTCTGATCAGTTGAGTCCTGAGCCTATTTAGGAAACTTCTAGAATAGCCTTTTGTGCTGACAACAGACAGCCAGGTCAGGAAACCTACAGCCTCAGCTGGGATCTGTGGAAGGGTATCTGGGATCCAGGGCAGCAGAGGTCTCCAGAAGTGAGCAGCAGGGCTTGGCGAGCAGTCACGATGTGGCTGTTAGGACAGCTCTCTTCTCCCCTGGCTGATTGATTCAGGCAGCCGAGTGCCAGGCCAAGTGGGCTGGGCCGGAGCGATGGGATGGTGACTAGACTGCAGAGAAGATGGATGGTTGTTCTGTAATCAAGCATTCTCAAGACGTGGGGAGCATCCTGACCTGGGATGTCACCACCTCACACCAGGCTCAGTAATGAGAGAATTAGCACATGCCGAGGAGCTGCAGCAAATGGAGGGTTTTCAGTGCAGTGAGTCACTTTGAAACTCAATCTCCTTACCCCAGACGCACACTGAAAATGAAAAGTCTTCTCTTTGTTTCAAATTTCCATGAGACAGGAGGAATATTGGAAGTAGACTCTGGCCTCTGGGGAGGATTTGATAGAATTCTCTGTGTTCTTGGCCTTGAAAACTGGAGGAGGTTCAAATCTTCAGGGAGTTGTCCCCTGAGGACGAATGCTTTGCACAGAAAAGCACTCGTTAGGCATATGAGGGAGAAAATTACTGGTTTCACATGAATTTGGCTTTTAAAGGGCATTGACATTAGTTCTCAACATAAAAATGTAGGAAAGGACTTAGAAATCATGTAGATCAAGTCCATTTTACAGAAGGGGAAACTGAGGTCCAGAGAGTTTAAGTGACTTTCCTGTGGCCAGGGATAGCGTTGATTTCTCATCCATTCCCCTATCCCCTATCAATGATGCTTTCTGCATGATGGGTGTGCTGTAAGCACTGGTAGAAGAGGAATGAACTGGCTAAAAGTTTGCATTGTACCTAAGATCCGCTTTGGATAACAGTCTTATTACTGAGCAAGCCAAGAGGTACAAGATTGAAAAGTGGATTTCATATTTCCTGGAGGTTCGGTGATTTCTCCATGGAGTGGATACTAATTAATCCATGTTCCTTGAATGGTGAGTTTCTTTAAATCACATTTTCTCTGCATCCTCAGACATTGACTGGTTGAATGATTTATGAAGAAAAGTTATAGGAATTCTGCAGTTAGTGTTAGAATAACTTTCGAGTGTGGCCCGAAACAGGCCCTACCCTTTCTTGGCAGGGTCATTTTTTACATTCACCATGTTCCCCAACCTAAGAGCCACAGGAACCTCTGATCCTATCACAGAGCTCTGGTGTGTCCCCTCCTGCCACCCTGCTCCTCCCACTGCCCACTGGAATAAAGCATGAGGGGCAACTCGGCCCTTTGCAGCCCCAGTAGGGTAAGCCTCACCAAGTCTTGGCTTCAGTAACATTTGAGTGTTTACTGTTGCTTGTGGTGGATTAGGGATGACAGCATATTCTTTGACACTCATCCAAAGGAAAGATGGAGCCCATTTCCCTCCCCTTGAATCTGGGTTGGCCTGGGGCTAGGGTGACTGGTGTGAATACTGTTTGTGCTGCAAAAGTAACACTTTGCCAGTTCTGGACCTGGTCTTTAAGAGCATATGCTGCTTCCTCCTTGGTCTCTTTGTGCCCTGAGCAGCCATTTAAGTTCAGCCCCCCTGCAAGAGAGGGTACATGGAGAATTCCGGAAACTACAGGGTGAAAGAGATGGGCCCAGCCTGCAGCCAGCCCTACCAAGGTGCCAGGCAGCTGCCAGCTCACCCAGCTTCCAGCTGAATATCCCAGGGACCCTGGTCCATGCCACATGGAGCAGAAGAATCACCTCACCCACTGCCAACCTCCATCTGAATTCCTGACCTGGAAAATCCTTATGGATAATAAAAATAAAAACTTGGAGTCAGACATCCTG
>CAUYPO010133177.1:0-15214 GCA_963574435.1 Cheirogaleus major
GCCAACTAAAAATATATAGAAAAAATTAGCCAGGCATGGTGGCACATGCCTGTAGTCCCAGCTACTTGGGAGGCTGAGGCAGAAGGATTGCTTGAGCCCAGGAGTTTGAGGTTGCTGTGAGCTAGGCTGACACCACAGCACTCTAGCCCAGGCAACAGAGTGAGACTCTGTCTCAAAAAAAAAAAAAAAAAAAAATTGATGTGACCTCTTCACAATCTTACTGAGAGTGACTGCTTACTTGATACTGTATTTAATAGAGAACAAAACCACAAGGAGACCCTGATCTTGGCCAGTCATGAAAATCACATTGGTGTCTCAAGAAAATAACAGACTTTCAGAAGCCACTAGTCCTCAGAAGCCACTTACCAATGGCTGAAGCAGAAAACACAGAATCTCTGGGGGCCAGGAACCCAGTCTACTGGATTTTTGTCAGCTCTTCTGAAAGCTCTGTAGTCAGATCATATTGTTCACCTCCCTACAGAAATTCTTCAACATTGTAAAGATTTCAGAGTATGAGCATAATATTATGGGACAATGTTTTAAATCCACATTTGAAAAATGTTTTTGTGTTTTACAAAATGGAATTTGAACACAGTAACAAACACATCACCTTCCTTTAAAAAATCAATTTTGCATGCTCCAAAATGTAGGGAGCAATGTAGGGAGAAGTTTTACTTGTAAATGGCAGATGGGCCTGAAACCACACAGTGGGCTTCCAGATTCACCCTCTCTCCTTTTCAACTTTCCCCCGTCGCCTCCACCAACACCATGCTGGCCGCTAGGTGGTGCTGCTCCCTTTTTAATATCTCTGCCCAGGCACAAACACTGAATTGCTCCTTTTTCATCTGAGAGTTACAGTAGCTCGCTTGAAATATTTGAGTAGCACTTGGCTAAAGGCACCAAGATAATAAAAAGGAGATAAGAATGAGAAGCAATTAGTGAATGGATCACAAAATTAACATTGACAACTGCTTCTGGAAAGTCATGTTAAAGGATTTGGACATTTTCCTACGGCAGTGCAGAACCATTGAAGAGTTTTAACTATGAAATAACCTAACTGGAGTTCTGTTGTCAAAGGAGCAAGCTGGCTGCTAGGTGAAGACTGGATAAGAGGTACACCACTTCTCCAATTCTCTGACACCAGCTAGGTATATAACAATTCCATTCAATTCTGATACCATCTACCTGGAGTCAGCATCAGATGCCACAGGTTAAAGGGATCCTACAAGCCCCTAAAGGGACTCAGTCCTACAAGACTGCCCCTACTTCAGATGCCAATCTCAAGTCCCAGCCCTCCTGTACTTCTGACTGACCATTTATAACCCGAGAGTTCCCACAGCTCCCTGCTCAGGTCTGATAATTCACTAGAACAGCTCACAAAACTCAGGAAGGCAATTTATTTACTATTATGAGCTTATTATAAAGCACACAACTCAGGAACAGCCAAACGTAAGAAATGCACAGGGCAAAGAAGGAAGGATGCAGAGCTTTGTTTCCCTCTCTGGGCACACCAGCCTCCCAGTACCTTGATATGTTCACCAACATGAAAACTCCCAGAATCCTGTCATTGAGGGTTTTTATGGAAGTTTCTTTAAGTAGGCATGATTGATTAAATCTTTTGCCATTGGTGATTATACTCAAGCTTTAGCCTCTGTCTCTCCAGGAGATTTGGGGATTGGGCTGAAAGTTCCAAGCTTGCAATCAAGGCTTAATCTTTCTGGCGACCACCCCCCATCTTAAAGCTATCTAGGGGCCTTCCAAGAGTTACCTCCCATCACCATTATCACTCAGGAAATTCCAAGGATTTTCAGAGCTCTGTGCCAGGAACCAGGGACAAAGACCGAATAACTTTCTAAGATACCACAACCCCTATGTGCTTGCTCTGATTGATGAATCATGGTGATGTTTGGGGGCCCAAGAATCAGTGTTATTTAGCCAGTATCTAATAATCCTCGGAATTAAAGTTATTTCTCCAGTGGATCATTTCTAAGGTAAAGGGCCAAGACCCGCTGGGGGAAGGCTAGCAGTATGATCATGGAAAGGGCCTTTCTCAAGGACATCCAACTTTTTTTATTCAAACCATTCTAGGTCTGGGAACTCACTCAGGTCTAGAACTGAAGGGAAGACTCTCTAATGTGGTGGTTCAGGTCAGATTGAAACCACCTATATTAAAATAATGTAAGGCCATAAGGCAGGAATAAGGATAAAAATTTGATTTCTACAGAAGTATAGCTATAGCTAAAAGTTAACCAGCCATTGTTCCCTAACATCCCTACTACTGTAACTGCTTACTGCTTAAATGCCACGTACCCTTGACCAGGGCAAGATTTGTGACTTCCCCAACTGCTTCTATAGATAACACTGCTGTTGTAAAACCTAAGACTGGTCTTTGAGATATCTTTCAGACTCTTCATTCAGGGAGACCAACTGACGTCAACCAGACCAGTGGCCATGCGTGGGAACCGATCCAACAAGTCTTGTGACCCCCTACCCAGAAACTGTCCCAGGCAAGAAGACAATTTCTGCTTCCCAACCCTATGAGTCCATCCTCAGCCCATTAGCACACCCAATTCCCTAGACTTTTGTTCCCCAAACCACTTTTAAAATTCTTAGCCCCCAAATTCTCCAGGAGATGGATTTGGGAAATTACTCCCATACGCTTGCCTGGTGCCTTGAAACATTAAACACTTTCTCTGCTGCGATTCCTGCTGTTTCAGTATATTGGCCTTTATCTGGGCGATGGGCAAGGAACCCGGTTGGGTGTTAACAAGATTTCTGTTAGCCTTCACCTTACTTGGAGTTGAGATTGTATAAACCAAGTAGAACCTTAGTAGGTTGCTTATCGATTTTATTCCTGTGGACCCCATGAGTTAACCACAACCAGAAATCTCTACATCTTGCCCCCTTCTTTAGGTCTAATTAACAAACCCACTCTGCTGCCTATTATAATTAGAAGAACCACATTCTTTAGGGCAGGGTCTCTAGGGAATCTTTTTCACTCCACTGGGCTCAGGGAGCCCCTTTTTATTTAGCTTTTCCCTCTAGCCCTCTCAGCTTACCAAGACCAGCCAATAAGGTGTGTTTTAATGGTTCCAGTGCTCTCCTCACCAATCTCTCATGGCAAGAGTGAAAGCAGAGTCTTCTGGGCTGCAGTGGCGGCTGAAGGTGGATGAGATGGATGTCCTCTGAAGTCTTTGAAATCTTTCTTCAACCTCATGCAAAGTAATTTGCTTCCTTTTAATGTCGTTTAATGAGTCATTCATTGAAGGCTTGTATTTGCTGGTTCAGCCAGCACACATTTAGAATCATAGTTGATTGCCTGAGCATGCTCAATCAATGGCAACACCTGCATCAAAACATGAGCTCTCTGAAAATATTCCCTCCCCAGCCGAGAATCTTCAAAATCCTTTTCCATTAATATTCTCCAGATTTTTAATGACATGAATTAGTAAATTCCTGCAATTCTTTGTGAATGTAGCTCTCGTTTTCTCTACTCTCGTCCTGTATTTCACTCTATTTGAGTTTGAATTTTGGTTACAAGCCAAGTCAAAATGCAAGGAGACTCGGGTCATGATTGTTAGGTTTCTTCTGCAAGGCAGGCGAGTGACCATGGCTCTCCTGGGGGGAATATTTCAGAAGAATTTTTCAGGACTATGAATTCTCCAAGTCCTAAATGTGCCCTGATATTGCTCTTCTAATTGCCAGGATCCTAATTTTTCTTGACCATTATCATAATTTGCTTAAGAGTTGTAGTAAAGTGAATTCAACTAACATTGTAGTAAGGCAGCCCAAGAATTAATTTCTGGGTTTGGTTTTCAGAGACCTCAGGCTCCAGCAGTCACGGGAATTGTTCAGAATATGGAACTGCTCTTTGAGAGAAGAATCTTAACATTTGCATGTGCCTTTCTTTTACTTTATAATCTGCTGCCTTCAAGAACAAACCTCTGCCCCTGTACTGCAGAGATCTGAACCGGAACACAGTCCCTCAGAGGTTAGCTGTCTTATCATTGCCTGCCACGGGCGGTTGTCCTCACATCCTGGAGTCTTAGCAGAAGTTGCCCAGCCTTTTGTTTCATTGCAGCTTCTCCCACCGGCTTTTCCAACTTACTAAGAACAGCCAGGAAGGGACATTATAATGGTTCCAGTGCTCCTGTAACTAATTTATCATGACAAGAGTGAAGGGAGAATCTTCTGAACTCTGTGGTGATAATAGTGAGAGAGTGGGTGGCAGGGATGCTTATTATAGATCCGATCCAACGTGGCTGTCCTCTGAAGTCTTTGAATTTCTTTCTCAACCTGAAGCAAAAGAATAAATGTTTTTATTTTTTTAAATATATCATTTAACAGAGTCAGTCCTTTTAAATACAGCACATTTCCCAGAGGTACTATGGCCTCTCACTCACTCTTTGATACCAGTATCTGAATCAGTCAGGGTTCTTTGGCTGCAAGCAACAGAAAGCAGACTTGGCTCACTTTGGCTGAACAGAGTATCTGTTGAAAGGATACTGAGTCGATGCAGAACCAGACCTAAGGAAGGAACAGAATCAGGGAAGCTCCAAGGACCTCTGCATAGGATGACTCAGGTCCAAGAGTCTTCAATTCCTGTGTTTCCGCTCATGATTCAAATTCTCCAGAGTATGTGACAGGCCTAGCTTGGGACATCCACTCCTGTGACAGGAGAAGGAGGGGGATGTCCCATGATTGGTGCATTACACAATCACAAGCCAAAGATGTCCTCTACATTAGGTCCCTTCAGTCACTTGTGCAATCAAGGTGCCACACGTGCACACGCACACCCACATGAACGTCAACACAATAGTGGTCTTTTAACTTTCCATTTTAAATGCCCAGATTAGAACGCCCATCATGCTCTTTTTCATACATGGTCAGTCCAATGTAATTTTGGGAAAATATCTTACAAAAATAAAGGATAGAGAGGTATTGCTACTCTACACCTCAGTTCTTTGTAATATAATTTCCTGTTACCTCCTACAACTCCTTGTGTGATGGTACAAAAAGGGCAGCCAATCTCTGACCTACCCAGCTGCTAGAAGTTTAGCCAATAAATGCTACACCTCACCCTTCTTGCCTGCTGGAACATTACATGCCAAAACTGACCAATGAACCTGACACTGTGGCATGTTGAGCATAATCCTTCCAGTTCTGCAAAAAGCAGCACTGACTTAAGCAAAGGAACTGATGACAGGACAATCCTGGCTCAGGGACCATGCGAGTCTATGGTGTGCCCGGACCAGACACCCGGTTCCGGAGTTCTCTTGCTTAGTTCTGCCTGCTGGGTCTGTAGGGTAGCCCAGCAATGATTGTTCAGTGGCTTCAAAAAAGAAGGGGCTGCTGACTCTGCCATATCCCCATGCAGCCCTTGAGATAGGGAGACTACCCTGGCAGTCTGAAAAGGCCTCTAAAACTGGGCCCCACCTCTGCCTGATGCACATGGCATTCCTGTAGTCACAAGGGGCTCCCTGGTGGCTGTAAGTCTGTTCTGGTTTAAGTTATGGGGATTGGGATTGTTATTTTCGCTTTTGGCAATCCTTTAGAAAAGAAATTTGAATCCTCATGATCAGGATGGGTGGGAGCAAGTGATGTTAAGATTGGGACCTGATTTCAACTAGCAGGAGTTAGGTGAAAAGGCTTCTGAGTGGAGGAGACTGGTCTATACACTATGAATGAATGGATGTAGTCCCCCTGTTACACCCTCTGCTAATGCTGGTACTTTCACTTGAGCACATGGCCTTGAGCACAATCATAACTAATTATTTCTTGGCTTATTGGTCCTAAGTCAGTCTAACGTATTCTAGATGGTAAGCTCAGGAGAGTTGGGACTTTTCTACATCTACTCACCCATTGTATCCCCAGCACCCACCCAGTGCCTGGCACACAGAGGGCACTCAGTGAATATTTCTTGATTGACTGAATATGTGGCAGGGTCACACTTTGTACTCACTGGATTTAAATGTGCAAAATTGCTGTATTTTCTGAAAGTGTTCTGCTTGGATCTTCCTCATGAACCTCTTGAACCCCCATCCTTTTGGGTAATACCTTATCTAAGGTATGAGGATACCAGATGCCTTAGAAGTGCCAACTGAAAAAATATTTCAGATTATTTTTGTTTACATAGTCTAACCAGACCATCGGAGCCTGTTATACAGTGTGTGTGTGTGCTCACTCCCGCACACCTGCATGCACAATCTACTGTGCCAATCTACTGTGCAACCTCAGTAGACAGAGGGAGGGCTGGGATTAACTTTCCCAATTCTCTATCAGTTCCCAAGTGGCAGGACCCAGAGATTCCCGCACGACACAGGGGACAGTGTGAAGAAGGCTGCATGTGCACATACACACACACACAAGCATCTGCCATCCTCTTTAGGTAAATGCTCAGCCTTCCTAATCACTTTGTCCTTTTCCTCTGATCCTCTCTAAAATTATATCTAAGCATAGGACAGGGTGCTGCAGGGGAAGAAAGAAGTCATTGAATCCACACAGTATCCTCTGGATTCTCCTGAGTGCTGATCACTTCCTGCCCTGCAGACACGAGTGGCTGATGCCTGGGGCCTGGGGCTGATAAAGCTCAGTTGGGGTCTGTGAGCCGAGGGTCTTCTGGTTTGGGCAGGGCCTGGTGGCGCCTCTTTTGCAGCCTCACTTGGGCTCTTGCCAGTGCTGTGGCCCCTCTGAGTCTCTGCCGCATGCCCCATCTAGCCCCTGATCTAAGCAATCTACTGCACAGCCTCTGAAGCAGGGTGGCTTCTTCCCTCATCATGCAACACATTCCAGGGCTGCTAGCTCTCCACACGGCCTTCTTCACACTATCCTCCATATCATGTAGGAATCTCTGGGTCCTGCCACTTGGGAACTGATAAAGAATTGGGAAAGTTAATCTCAGCCCTCCCTTTGTCTAATGAGACCACACAATAGATTGGCAAACCTTCCTATTGGTGTGAGGCACACTGGGAGATAATTGCCTGAGTGTTTCAAACATGAATTGGATGAACATCCTCCCTTAATCCATCTACCACACTTCCACCTATGGCCTACAGAGGAGAACTGGGGCTTCCTGACTTTCTCCTTCCCTTCCCACAATGGCCTGTAGCTCTGGGCTTTGTACTTCTGTGTCATGTCCTCCTCCATCTCAACTGCAGCCTCGCAGGTAAAATGTCACGGCAGGCAGGATGCTGTAGCGAAAGAGAGAGTGCCCAACCTACAGATCTGGAAATCTAAACTGGGAGAGACTAAAAAATTATATATTTTACAAATAGATGGTTTCCTCCAGGCTTTCACTGATAACACAGTATAAACTTTATTTTGCCATAAAAAGCTACACTTAAAAGGCAAAGTTTATCGTCATCATTTATTGACACGCCAAATATTTAGTATCTATCCTGAACCAGACCTTTTGGTAAGGCAGTGGGATATAATAGTGAGTAAAAATAGTTACAGTCCATGCTCCCATGGAATTTACAATCTAGTGGATAAGACAGACCCCCGTAACACTGGAGCTGTGACAAGTCTAAGAAGGAAGGGTGCGGGCTGCAGCGAGAGCATCTAGTGTGGAGTTGGGTTATTCATCTAGCCAGGGTCGTCAGAGAAGGCTTCCCAGAGAAACTGAAAACCAACGCGAGGGCTGTAGGTTGTGTTAAGGGAACAGGGAAGTAAAGGAGGAGTTGAAATGGATGTGCTCTGCTTACATTGAAACCGTTGCGCTAAAAGTCTGTTCTGTGGCCGACACACACACACAGCATGGCCCTTGCTGACTGATACACATACCGCCTCACCCAGATGCACGAGTCCCTTCTCTCGTGCCTTTTGTCCTTTCTCTTCCTTTACTTCTCTTCTTGATGGTCACCCTTTCCATCTGACTCTACTTTAACCACACTATTCCCACTCCTGTCACCTGAATCCTACGCTTACTTCTCTCCTTTCCCAAAGGCAAAGACTTCGACGTGTGCAGTAAGAGGAAGAGAACCCCTATCCCAGCCCTCTCATTGTTGAGGAAATATGATTGAGAAATCAATGAGATGTGGCTCATAAGATCATTATTTTATTGTATCACCCAATATTGCTATATTAAAGACAAAAACAAAAGTTTACAGGGTTTTGCCCTAAAAAATATGCGAACTCATTAGTTCGCATATCAAGAGCTGCCTTGTCTTGGGAGAGCTCTCAAAGCTCTAATACAGATGCATTCCAGGAGGCTTCTCAGTTATCTCGGGTCTGTGAGGCCTTCCTGTTCTTAAAAGACAAGACAGATAAATATCTGGCTCACAAGATGAGAGCCAGAAACAATAAGTGCCCTAGGCAAAAGACACACCCCTGTGGTTATAAACAATTTATTTTGCTCTCTCCTGACTGTCTGCCTTAAGCCCACAATAACTAGATCGAAAAAATATAGAGCCACTATGTCCCTTTGTTATTCCTCTGTTAATTGATAGCTATCTCTTAAAACTTAAAAGTCAGTCCTTAAAAAATTTTATAATTGTTCTCTTAGATAGATTAAAAATTGTTAAAAGCCCTTTAAAAAAACTTTTAACCCAAACCTGTTGATATATAGATCTGTTACCCATAACAACCACCTGATATGTAAATCTGTTACCTTGGCAACTAATAATTGATAACTGTAACCATAAAAACCTATGTAAATCTAACCTCGAGGCTGCACTACTGGCAAAGGGTAGTGCAGACTCCTGAGTACCCCTGCTTTCTTTATATAAACCTATAAAACTTTATCTTCTTCTCTGTATATTCTTTTATTTCTTTTATTCTATCTATTTCCTATCAATTTCTTATCCTTTGTGGTGACAACTACCTAAAGGACCCTGGCTGACATGGGAAAAAGTAACTGATCTCTTCGCAGCCTGCCCCCCATTGCCCCTCCCATCTCCTCCTCCACCACAGGCCATGACTCCATTCAGCCGTGTCTGAGGCTTCTTCCCCAACATCCTGCCTCAGTCCCAAAGCCCTTCTCCAGCCCATAGGCAGAGATGCCTACAGTAATCTCAGTTTAGTTGTTTCTCTAAATTGTAGCTTGCCCTCTTTCTTTGGGTCCTCCAAGACAGACCTTCACTATCTGTTTTCTTAACGAGGTTAGGAGGAAGGAACACAAGCAATGAGGTGCAGGAAGAAACCTTTGCTACATTTAGGTGGTATCTAGAGTATGTCATACTCCCAGACAGAAATGAGGCCCATTAAAAGAGAAAGCTGGGCTGCTCACCTGATACTGACCACTCTGGGTAGCAGAGTCATGACTGTATTAGGCAGGTGAAGTCCGTGACCTGTCCACATTCCACAGTGCCCTAGGGAGGGAGGGCAGGAGGGAGGAGGGTTCTTTAACTTCAGATTTCATTAAAACACCAATAGGCTTTGTGAGTAGTAACTGAATTCACACCACAGAATAAGAACTAATTTAACCATGATTATGTGTAATAAATAAACAAATGCTCTACAATGTTCCTGATATAAATGTCCAATTCTTTTACCACTAAAGAATCGCTTAAAAATTCTGTTGGCTAAGAAGAGCTAGGAGAATAATCTCTACTCTGCTTGAGTCTGAATGTCTCATTGATACACTGTCCAAATTCTGCCTTTTTTTAAAAAATGATTCTCAGCCTCTTCTTGTTCCATACTGGGATGTCACCTGTCTTTGTCAGAGTCCCTGTTGCTAGTCAGTAAACTATCCTATCTGCAGGATAGTTCAGATTTTAAACAACAAGAGTCATCACCATAGAATTGCCAATGTTTGTTTTCAATATGCTCACCAAGATGCCTGGCACTAAGTACTTACTGCTCCAGGAACAGTGTCAGGCAAATAACAGAAACCTAGTAAAATGCAGTTAAGGACCAAAAAAAGGCAATTTATTAGAAGGATGGTGGGGATGTTGGGGGGGACTTATGGTCCTTAAGGGCAGGAAATGCAACCATCCACATTCATAGGATCTCTTGTTTCTGATCCTCTCTGGGCAAATACTTCATTCTCTCTCTTCCAGCCTGGCTCTTCCTGCTTATCCCAGAATGTGGGAAAACATGGCCAGTCCCGGTGTTCATCCTTTCCAATTCACGCCTTCAGTAAAGACTTAGAGTCTCTGTACCCCAAATCCACATTTGCAGGAAAACAAAGATTGACCAGCAGGGCTTAGGTTTCCACCCTGGGTCCAATGCCCCAAGGGAGTGGGCCAACATGGGAGCCAGATTTCTGAGAAGGAAGTGAGGAAGGATTATCTAAGGAGGGAGTTGGGACAGGGAGAACAGTGGCTTCTCTCTCTTGGATAAATGGCTTCTCCCTGATAGTATGATGGTGATAGGGTTCCTCTTACCACTTCTTCCTGAATGCTTGGTCCTGCATGCTTCTGCACCCTTGGGCAGGACAAATGATTTCTTAACCAGAGTCCAAACTGCAAAGTGATCAGCCACTGGGCTTAACAGTGGACGCCAGGACATGTCCCATGTATTGCCATTAAACATGCCTCTGATAACAGCTGCTGAAGGGTACAACAGCTGTCCAAACATGGTCTCCTCTTGCTTGAGAGATAGAAGAGGAGAAGCAGAGGGGAGAGAGTAAAACCTCTTTCTTCATGAGCCAAGAATGAAAGGACAAGCAATGAGAAGAAAGTTGTGTCTTATCCCCCCATTGTATTTTATAATCTCCTATCAGGATTTAAATCATATTCAAGGGAAACTCTCTCCCCGACACAGCGGAGACCAGAAGTTGTTCAATTAATAAAGAAAAAAAAATAAGTTAAATGTGAAATTATAAAAAATAAATACACTCCTTAAACATTTTATTTTAACTTAAAACATGTAAATTCATATTCATTTACAAATCTTTTGATGTAGGCCTGAGGACTTTTCTTTGAATATAAAATCATTGCTTGGTATTTTGCTCCACATTTCTTGCCTAAACCATGTCCATTTTATGTTATCTAAAGATCTGGTGTATTTAAAGTGGAATGAATATTTAAAGACTCTTACAAAACAGAGTATGAAACACTAGATGTTCACCAATTTTTCTCCCTCTTTCAAGAACATTTTTTAGTGATTTGTGTTCCTTGACTCTTTCTAAAAGATTCAATATAGTTGTCATGGAAATAATAATTTTCTTTTGCCCTCATATTTCATGGTAAACAGAAAATATATAAACAGCGTGACAAGTAAAGTGGCCTGAACAGGTGTGAGAGCAAACCTAGCAGTCCCTTGGTAAGGCCAGCACTCAGCAGATGGGATTGCAGTTGTACTGGGTGCAGGAGCAGCGCCTTCTCAAACCTTGGTGTGCTTCAGAATCACCTGGAGGGCTTGTGAAAGCACAGGTTGCATCTTTCTCAGCTAATCCAGGAGGTCTGGGTTAGGCCAATTCACAGGGCCTGACAATTTGCATTTTTAACAAGTTATCCAGGGTGCTGATGCTTCTGGCCCGGGGGCCATACTTAGAGAATCACTGTCCTAGTGAATGAGCAGGTAGCCATGAGCATTCAGCAGGCCACCGGCAAGAGTTTGGGTGTTCCGCAGAGTGATTAGAGAGTGCCAGGTAATCCAGCAGGCTGAGTAAGTGAAGTTTGTTCTGAGAGTTTTTCCTGTGATTCTTCTCTGTCAGTCTGTCACATTGCTTATCCAGGTGCTCCGAGTTCAGCTGTCAGGGCTCAGTTACCCCAGGCTCTGGTTCTGTCTGCAAGTGAAAAACCATGGGATCGGGGCTGGCCATTTAATTCTGATGAACCCCAGTTTACTTATCTGTAGAAACTGGGGATGATAGTATTTTTCAGGGACAAAGGGCTGTTGCTCACTGCACAGCAGGCAGCATGAGTATCAACATGTTTGTGTTGGTTTCCCTTGCCACCAAGTCACACAGAGGTGACACAATATGGGCTGGATGGATGCTGTGCACACGTTGGGTTTGTGTTGCAGCTAAGGAACACTGCACTTGGGGAATTCACTGCTTTTATAGCAAGGACTAAATAAGTCTGCTCTTGATCTAGAGGAAGATTGTACCTTATCTCTCAAATTTACCAGCACATACAATAACCCTGAGAAATGACACCAGTAGAAGAGCAGTTGGGGTCTTAGTCTTGGTATACTCAGAAGAGGAGGACCAGGGGCCTATGGAGGACCATCTCTCCCAACACTGTGCTTTTGTACAGAGCGCAGATTGCTATATCCAAGCATGTTCACGTTTTACAACTTTGTACTCATTACCAGATTGCACTTCAGAAAACTTACACCAAGTTACATTCCCCAGCAAGGGCCCATTTCCCTGCATTCTTACTGAGTATTATCAACTTTTTGATCTGTGCTAATTTTATAGGTCAAACGCTAATTCTTGTTTCACTTGTGTCTTTTTGATCAAGAGTGAGGTTGGACATCTTTTCATACTTATTGGCCATTTGTATTTCTTCTGCTGTGGACTGTATGTGCTTGTTTTGTCAAAACTAGTTGGCTTGGCTCTTTCTCTTGGACCCAGGAGACCACAGCCTGGACCCTCAGTCATATGCATTGAGGTCCTGGTCTCTGCTCCTGAGCTCCCCCACGGGAGTTGGGGAAATGAAGCACACTCAGGTACAGTGGAACTTACAACGCCAGCCTCTGAATGCTGACGGTCAAAGGTATAATACAATCACTTATTCACTCATCTATCACAGAGCCCCTTCAGGTGCCAGGCATTTCTCCAGTCACGAGAGAGGTAAGAACAGAACAGACATATTTCTGTACCCAAGGCACTCACAGTCTGATAAAGAACAATCCTGTAGGATACAATGTGAGGAGAGCTATGACAAGATGGACATACATAGGGCACTATGACAGCAAATTGGGAGATGATAATTGTTATCTTTTCTAATTTATGTAGCTTTTGTGAGTAATGAGAATACTTAAGAAAATATTACATAAATATACAGCTCAAAAAATCATAAGATATTACTATTAGAGATAGCATGATACCATGAGAAGACTATAGTTTTAGTAATCAAACATACCAGGATTGGTAGCCCATTTCAGCCACTTTCTAAATGTGTGATTTTGAGAAAGTTTCTTAATAATATTTTCTTCATAAGGTCACAGTGAGTCACAAAAATAATGTAAATAAAGTCAGGTCTCACCTTATATTTCCGGAGCCTAAAGACCTACATATCATATGTATAAATATTTAAAAGTTTAAATCAGGTTAGCTATAGATAAAATGCAAATCTCCATCAAAATTTCAGTTGCCTTCTTTGCAGAAATTGACAAACATATATATCCTAAGGGTCATATTGATATGCAAAGAATCCCAAATACCTAAGACAATCTTGAAAAAGAACAAAGCTGGGGGACTCACACTTCTCAATTTCAAAACTTACTACACAGCTACAATAAGCAAGACAGCATGTGATACTAGCATAAGGATAGACACACAAATCAATAAAATAGAATCGAGAGGCCAAAAATAAACCCTCACATTTATGGCCAATTGTGCCAAGGTAACAAGAATGCCAACAACAAGGGTGCTAAGGCAATTCAATGGGGAAAGAATAGTTTTTTCAATAAAGACTTAGAAAGACTGAGGATGTACCTTCGCAATAAAAACAACACAAGAAGTGTCAAAGTGAAATGTCAGTAATATCAACTGTCAAACGTAATACTTAAGGAAATCAGACATTTCATATTTAATAAGCTAATAAAAATGGATCATAGACCAAAATGTAGCAGCTAAAACTATAAAAGCCTCATAAGAAAACACAGGTAGACATCCTCATGGCCTTTGATTAAGCAACAGTTTCTTAAATATCACACCCATAATATTTAGCATAAGTAACCAAAGAAAATATAAATTAGACTTCAAAATTGGAAACTCTTACACTTCAAAGGGGACTATCTAGAAAGTGACACTTTAATACTCAATATTAATTAAATGTTAATTTTACCAAAATTGATCTATAGATTCCATGTAATCCCAATCAAAATCCCAGCAGCTTTTTTGTTTGTGAAAATTGACAAACTGATTTTAAAGTTCATATGGTAATGCAAAGAATCTAGAATAGGCAAATCAATCTTGCACACAAAAAAAAAGAGTTTGAAGACTTAGCCCACCAGATTTTAAGACCTACCATAAAGCTACATTAATTAAGACAATGTGACATATGCGTAAGGATAGTCAATTAAACCAGTGGAACAAATTAAGAGTCCAGACCAGGCTCACAAAAAAACACCACTGCAATTCACTGGAGGAAAAATTATCTTTTCAATATTCTTTTCAATAAATGATGTTGGATCAATTGGATAGTAATATGGAAAAGAACATTTTATTGTATTTTCATACAATACACAAAAATCAATATGAAATGAACCACAAACTTAAATGTAAAAGGTAAAACAATGAAGCTTCTAAAAATATGTATATGAGAATATCTTTATTACCTTGGAGTGGGCAAAGATTTCTTAACCAGGGCACAAAAAAGCACTGCCAATGAAAGAAAAAAAATTAGATTTCAATGAAGTCTAAACTTTTGTTCATCAAAAGATATCATTTATAGAGTGAAAAGGCAAGCCACAGACTGAGAGAAGAAATTCACAATACACATATCTGATAAAAGACTCAGATTAAGTATGTATATGGAACTCTTAAACTCAATGATAAGAAAACAAAAACCCAATTTTGAAATGAGAAAAAGATTTGAATAAACATTTCATAAAAGTACTAAAATTAGAACTAGATCTAGCAATCCCACTACTGGGTATCTACCCAAAGGAAAAAAAAAAACATACTATTAAAAAAACATCTGCACTAGAATGTTTATAGCAGCACAATTCACAATTGCAAAGATGTGGAAACAACCCAAGTGTCCATCAGTACATGAGTGGATTAACAAAATGTGTTATATATACCACAGAATACTACCCAGCCATAAAAAATGATGAACTATCTATTGTATTTTCCTGGATGGAGCTGGAGTCTATTCTTCTAAGTGAAGTATCACAAGAATGGAAAAACAAACACTACAAGTACTCATTATTAAATTGGTACTAATTGATCAACACTAATGTGCACAGATGGAAGTAACATTCACTGGGTTTCAAGCAGGTGGGAAGGGGAGGAGGGGATAGGTAAACTCACACCTAAAGGGTGTGGTGCACACTCTCTGGGGGATGGGCTCGCCTGTAGCTCTAACTGGGTGCAAGTCTGTTAGGTAACCGAAGTATTTGTACCCCTGTAATGTTCTGAAATTAAAAAAAAAAG